>SDVV010036948.1:0-10894 GCA_016164225.1 Gammarus roeselii
CATAACTCATATTACCTCATTAGTTATCGCTGAATGCATGAACTATTTGCCGTGATGTGAGATACAAAAACAAGAGGTGAACGAAAATAGGTTGGACGGTCAAGAACATTGAAGGTAGACGGACGTCATCCACTTTTCTTTAGTTTGCAAATTGTTATCCGGTGTTTAGTGCCTGTCATATATTAAACACTCTCTTAAGATGACTTAACTCATGATGTTGCTACTGCAGCTGAAAACTGAAAGATGTAGGAAGTATCAACAATATCTGAAGTGTAATTCACTCGATGCACGCACTTTTCATTGAATCGATTAATTTAATTTCGTGTAGGTGGCATGGTTCAAGAAATATTTCTAGTTCTTTTTATTTGTTTATGCTTTGATCGAGACAATATTATAACATTGATAACTGTAAGAAATGTTAGTTGTTATAAATGATTCATGACATGATTCACAAAAATCTAAAAATTATTCATCTCTCTATCAAACTGATAAGAGAAAGAGGCGTCCAGAAGCCCGCGATCGAATATCAGCACTCATTACGTGAATAAAGCTGAGTTGAACGGCCTGCAGTTAACCCAGTTGTGCGTGCTATGGTCTTAGGACACGATTAGCTCGCGGAAGATTAAGTCAAGTACTTAAGCCAGCTCTCTTTTTCTGGGTTAGACGAAATCTTGTTGGAGGACTCTCAAATAAGCCCTTAACGTGTTTTGCCTATAAATCTTCAGATCCGGCGAAATTTGTCTAGTTAACCCAGTTGACATCTCAGCCCTCCAGTTGTTTTAGATGTTTTAGTTTTTTTGTTGTTATAGTTGTTTAGTTGGTTTCGTTGTTTAGTTGTTGTAGTTGTTTTAGGTGTTTTAGTTGTTTTATTTGTTTCAGTTGTTGTTGTTGCTTAGTTGATTCAGTTGTTCTAGCATTTTTAGGTGTTTTAGTTGCTGTAGATATTTTAGGTGTTATAGTTGTTATAGGTGTTTTATGTGTTTTAATTGTTATAGTTGTTCTATGTGTTTTAGTTGGTTTAGTTGTTTTAGTTGTTTTAGTTGTTTTAGTTGTTTATTTATTTTAATGGTTTAGTTGTTTTAGTTGTTATAGTTGTTTTAGTTGTTTAGTTTTTTTAGTTGTTATAGTTTTTTAGTTGTTTTAGTTGTTTTAATTGTTCTAGTTGTTTTAGTTGTTGTAGTTGTTCTAGTTGTTATTGTTATTTTAGTTGCTTCAGATGTTTTAGTTGTTTAGTTGTTTAGTTTTTTAGTTGTTTTAGTTGTTTTAGTTGTTTAAGTGTTTCAGTTGTTGTAGGTGTTTGAGTTTTTATAGGTGTTTTAGGTGTTCTTTGAGTTATAGGTGTTTTAGGTGTTTCAGTTGTTCAAGTTGTTTGTGTTGTTTCAGTTGTTTTAGATGTTATAGATGTTTTAGGTGTTCTAGTTTTTTAAATGTTTTTTGTTTGGTTAGGTGTTCTAGTTGTTTTAGGTGTTTTAGGTGTTATAGGTGTTATAGGTGTTCTAGTTGTTTTGTTGTATTAGGTGTTCTAGTTGTTTCAGGTGTTATAGTTGTTATAGTTGTTTTAGTTGTTTTAGTTGTTTCTGTTGTTTTAGTTGTTTTAGTTGTTTAGTTGTTCAAGTTGTTTTAGTTGTTTTAGTTGTTTTAGTTGTTTCAGTTGTTCTAGTTGTTTTAGTTGTTTTAGTTGTTTCTGTTGTTTTAGTTTTTTAGTTGTTCAAGTGGTTTTAGTGGTTTTAGTTGTTTATGTGTTTTAGTCGTTTCAATTGTTCTAGTTGTTTTGGTTGTTTTTGTTGTTATAGTTGTTTAGGTGTTTAGGTTGTTTAAGTTGTTGCAGTTGTTTTAGGTGTTGTAGTTGTTTATGGTGTTGTAGGTAATTTAGTTGTTGTAGTTGTTATAGTTGTTTTAGTTGTTATAGTTGTTACAGTTGTTTTAGTTTTTTTAGTTGTTTTAGTTGTTTAAGTTGTTTAGTTGTTTTAGTTGTTTTAGTTGTTTTAGTTGTTTCAGTTGTTCTAGTTGTTTTAGTTGTTTCAGTTGTTGTAGTTGATCAAGTTGTTTAGTTGTTTCAGTTGTTTCGGTTTTTTTACTTGTTTTAGTCGTTGTAGTTGTTCCAGTTGTTTTAGTTGTTTTAGTTGCTATAGTTGTTTTTAGTTGTTTTAAATGTTGTAGTTGTTTTGGTTGTTGTAGTTGTTCTAGTTGTTTTAGTTGTTATAGTTGTTTTAGTTTTTGTTAGTTAATATAGATGTTTAAGTTGTTTAAGTTGTTACAGTTGTTCAGGTGTTTTAGTGGTTTTAGGTGTTTTAGGTGTTTAGTTGTTGTAGGTGTTTTAGTTTTGTAGGTGTTTTACGTGTTATAGGTGCTTAGGTGTTTATAGGTGTTCTAGGTGTTATAGGTGTTTTAGGTGTTTTATGTGGGTTAGTTGTTTAGTTGTTATTGGTGTTTTAGTTGTTTTAGTTGTTCTAGTTGTATTAGCTGTTTCAGTTGTTTAGTTGTTTCAGTTGTTTTAGTTGTTTATTGTTGTTGCAGTTGTTTTAGTTGTTTTAGTTGTTATAGTCGTTTTAGTTGTTTTAGTTGCTTTAGTTGTTTCAGTTGATCAGTTGTTTTAGTTGTTTTAGTTGTTTTCGTTGTTTTATTTGTTTTAGTTGTTTTAGTTGTCTCAGTTGTTCAAGTTGTTTTAGTTGTTTTATATGTTTTAGTGGTTTCAGTTATTATAGTTGTTTTATTTGTTGTAGTTGTTTCAGTTGTCCTAGTTGTTTTAGTTGTTTTAGTTGTTCAATTGGTTTTAGTCGTTTTAGTTGTTTAGTTGTTTTAGTTGTTTTAGTTGTTCTAGTTGTTCTAGTTGTTTTAGTTGTTTAGTTGTTTTAGTTGTTCTAGTTGATTTAGTTGTTCTAGTTGTTTTAGTTGTTTCAGTTTTTTAGTTGATGTAGTTGTTTTAGGTGTTCAGTTGTTATAGGTGTTTTTTGAGTGTTTTAGTTGTTATAGTTGCTATATGTGTTTTAAATGTTTTAGTTGTTTTAGTTGTTTTAGTTTTTCTAGTTGTTTTAGTTGTTTTAGTTGTTTAGTTTTTATAGTTGTTATAGTTTTTTAGTTGTTTTAGTTGTTTTAATTGTTCTAGTTGTTTTAGTTGTTGTAGTTGTTCTAGTTGTTATTGTTATTTTAGTTGCTTCAGTTGTTTTAGTTGTTTAGTTGTTTAGTTGTTTAAGTTGTTTTAGTTGTTTTAGTTGTTTAGGTGTTTCAGTTGTTTTAGGTGTTTGAGGTTTTATAGGTGTTTAGGTGTTCTTTGTGTTATATGTGTTCTAGGTGTTTTAAGTGTTATAGGTGTTTTTAGGTGTTTTAGTTGTTCAAGTTGTTTGTGTTGTTTTAGTTGTTTTAGATGTTTTAGTTGTTTTAGGTGTTCTAGTTTTTTAAATGTTTTTTGTTTTGTTAGGAATTCTAGTTGTTTTAGGTGTTCAAGGTGTTATAGGTGTTATAGGTGTTTTAGGTGTTTATGTGTTAAAGGGAATTTGGGATTTTTATGTGTTTTTAGGTGTTATAGGTGTTCTAGTTGTTTAGTTGTTTTAGGTGTTCTAGTTGTTTCAGGTGTTATAGTTAATTTAGTTATTTTAGTTGTTTCTGTTGTTTTAGTTGTTTTAGTTGTTTTAGTTGTTCAAGTTGTTTTAGTTGTTTTAGTTGTATTTAGTTGTTTCAGTTGTTCTAGTTGTTTTAGTTGTTTTAGTTGTTTCTGTTGTTTTAGTTGTTTAGTTGTTTTAGTTGTTCAAGTGGTTATAGTGGTTTTAGTTGTTTATGTGTTTTAGTCGTTTCAATTGTTCTAGTTGTTTTTGTTGTTTTTTGTTGTTATAATTGTTTAGGTGTTTAGGTTATTTAAGTTGTTTCAGTTGTTCTAGGTGTTGTAGTTGTTTAAGGTGTTTTAGTTGTTTAAGTTGTTTCAGTTGTTGTTGTTGCTTAGTTGATTCAGTTGTTCTAGCTGTTTTAGGTGTTTTAGTTGTGTAGATATTTTAGGTGTTTTAGTTGTTATAGGTGTTTTAGGTGTTTTAGTTGTTATAGTTGTTCTATGTGTTTTAGTTGTTTTAATTGTTTTAGTTGTTTTAGTTGTTTAAGTTGTTTTAGTTGTTTAGTTATTTTAGTTGTTTTAGTTGTTTTAATTGTTCTAGTTGTTTTAGTTGTTGTAGTTGTTTTAGTTGTTATTGTTATTTTAGTTGCTTTAGTTGTTTCAGTTGTTTAGTTGTTCAGTTGTTTTAGTTGTTTTAGTTGTTTTAGTTGTTCAGGTGTTTCAGTTGTTTTAGGTGTTTGAGGTGTTATAGGTGTTTTAGGTGTTCTTTGTGTTATATGTGTTCTAGGTGTTTCAAGTGTTATAGGTGTTTTAGGTGTTTTATTTGTTCAAGTTGTTTTAGTTGTTTTAGTTGTTTTAGATGTTTTAGTTGTTTTAGGTGTTCTAGTTTTTCAAATGTTTTTTGTTTTGTTAGGTGTTCTAGTTGTTTTAGGTGTTATAGGTGTTATAGGTGTTATAGGTGTTATAGGTGTTTTAGGTGTTTATGTGTTAAAGAGGATTTAGGATTTTTAAGTGTTTTTAAGTGTTATAGGTGTTCTAGTTGTTTAGTTGTTTTAGGTGTTCTAGTTGTTTCAGGTGTTATTGTTGTTTTAGTTGTTTCTGTTGTTTTTGTTGTTTTAGTTGTTATGGTGGTCTTTTTAGTTATCCAAGTTGTTTTAGTTGTTATAGTTGTTTTAGTTGTTTCAGTTGTTCTAGTTGTTTTAGCTGTTTTAGTTGTTTCTGTTGTTATAGTTGTTCAAGTTGTTTTAGTTGTTATAGTTGTTTTAGTTGTTATAGTTGTTTTAGGTGTTTAAGTTGTTGAGTTGTTTCAGTTGTTTTAGGTGGTTCAGTTGTTTTAGGTGTTTTAGGTGTTCAGTTGTTGTAGGTGTTTTAGTCGTTTTAGGTGTTACAGGTGTTTCAGGTGCTTAGGTGTTTCTAGGTGTTCTAGGTGTTCTAGGTGTTTAGGTGTTCTAGGTGTTCAAGTTGTTTGTGTTGTTTTAGTTGTTTTAGATGTTTTAGTTGTTTTAGGTGTTCTAGTTTTTTAAATGTTTTTTGTTTTGTTAGGAATTCTAGTTGTTTTAGGTGTTCAAGGTGGTATAGGTGTTATAGGTGTTTTAGGTGTTTATGTGTTAAAGGGGATTTGGGATTTTTAGGTGTTTTTAGATTTTATAGGTGTTCTAGTTGTTTAGTTGTTTTAGGTGTTCTAGTTGTTTCAGGTGTTATAGTTGTTTTAGTTGTTTTAGTTGTTTCTGTTGTTTTAGTTGTTTTAGTTGTTCAAGTTGTTTTAGTTGTTTTAGTTGTATTTAGTTGTTTCAGTTGTTCTAGTCGTTTTAGTTGTTTTAGTTGTTTCTGTTGTTTTAGTTGTTTAGTTGTTTTAGTTGCTCAAGTGGTTATAGTGGTTTTAGTTGTTTATGTGTTTAAGTCGTTTCAATTGTTCTAGTTGTTTTTGTTGTTATTTGTTGTTATAGTTGTTTAGGTGTTTAGGTTGTTTAAGTTGTTTCAGTTGTTTAAGGTGTTGTAGGTAATTTAGTTGTTGTAGTTGTTATATTTGTTTTAGTTGTTTTAGTTGTTACAGTTGTTTTAGTTGTTTTAGTTGTTATAGTTGTTTCGGTTGTTTAGTTGTTTTAGTTGTTTTAGTTGTTTTAGTTGTTTAAGTTGTTTCAGTTGTTCTAGTTGTTTTAGTTGTTTCAGTTGTTGTAGTTGTTCAAGTTGTTTAGTTGTTTCAGTTGTTTCGGTTGTTTTAGTTGTTGTAGTTGTTCCAGTTGTTTTAGTTGTTTTAGTTGTTATAGTTTTTTTAGTTGTTTTAGTTGTTGTAGTTGTTTTAGTTGTTGTAGTTGTTTTAGTTGTTTTAGTTGTTATAGTTGTTATAGTTGTTATAGTTTTTTTAGTTAATATAGGTGTTTAAGTTGTTTAAGTTGTGTCAGTTGTTTCGGGTGTTTTAGTGGTTATAGGTGTTTCAGGTGTTTAGTTGTTGTAGGCGTTTTAGTTTTTTAGGTGTTTTACGTGTTATAGGTGCTTAGGTGTTTGTAGGTGTTCTAGGTGTTATAGGTGTTTTATGTGGGTTAGTTGTTTAGTTGTTATAGATGTTTTAGTTGTTTTAGTTGTTCTAGTTGTTTTAGCTGTTTCAGTTGTTTAGTTGTTTCAGTTGTTTTAGTTGTTTTTTGTTGTTGCAGTTGTTTTAGTTGTTTTAGTTGTTATAGTCGTTTAGTTGTTTTAGTTGCTTTAGTTGTTTCAGTTGATCAGTTGTTTTAGTTGTTTTAGTTGTTTAAGTTGTTTAGTTGTTTAAGTTGTTTTAGTTGTCTTAGTTGTTCAAGTTGTTTTAGTTGTTTTAGTTGTTTCAGTTGGAATAGTTGGTTTATTTGTTTTAGTTGTTTCGGTTGTTTTAGTTGTTTTAGTTGTTTTAGTTGTTCAATTGGTTTTAGTCGTTTTAGTTGTTTAGTTGTTTAAGTTGTTTTAGTTGTTCTAGTTGTTATAGTTGTTTTAGTTGTTTAGTTGTTTTAGTTGTTCTGGTTGTTTTAGTTGTTTTAGTTGTTTTAGTTGTTTCAGTTGTTTAGTTGATGTAGTTGTTTTAGGTGTTTAGTTGTTATAGGTGTTTCTGAGTGTTTTAGTTGTTATAGTTGCTATATGTGTTTTACATGTTTTAGTTGTTTAGTTGTTTTAGTTGGTCAAGTTGTTTTAGTTGTTTTAGTTGTTTCAGTTGTTTAGTTGTAGTAGTTGTTTTAGGTGTTGTAGTTGTTTCAGATGTTTCAGTTGTTGTAGTTGTTTCAGTTGATTTAGTTGCTCTGACTGTTTTGGAGTTTTAGTTGTTTAGATGTTTCAGGTGTTCTAGTTGTTCAGTGGTTTTAGTTGTTTAGTTGTTTTAGTTGTTTTAGTTGTTTAGTTGTTTTAGTTGTTTAGGTGTTTCAGTTGTTTTAGGTGTTACAGGTGTCATAGGTGTTTTTAGGTGTTCATTGCGTTATATGTGTTATAGATGTTTCAAGTGTTATACTGTAGGTGTTATAGGTGTTGTTGTTGTTTAAGTTGTTTTAGGTGTTCTAGTTGTTCTAGTTGTTATAGTTGTTATGAGTGTTATAGTTGTTTGAGGTGTTATAGTTATTTTAGGTGTTTTAGTTGTTTTTAGTTGTTTTAGGTGTTTTAGTTGTTTTAGTTGTTTTAGTTGTTATAATTGTTCTAGTTGTTTCTGTTGTTTTGGTTGTTTTAGTTCTTTAGTTCTTTGGTTCTTTAGTTGTTCTAGTTGTTTTAGTTGTTTTAGTTGTTTTAGTGTTTATAGTTGTTTTAGTTGTTTTTTGTTGTTGTAGTTGTTTCAGTTTTTCAGTTGTTTTACTTGTTTTAGTTCTTTTATTTGTTTTAGTTTTTTAGTTGTTTTAGTTATTTTAGTTGTTCAAGTTGTTTTAGTTGTTTTAGTTGTTCTAGTTGTTTTAGTTGTTTTAGTTGTTCTAGTTGTTAAAGTAGTTTTAGTTGTTTTAGTTGTTTTAGTTGTTTCATTTGTTTTAGTTGTTTAGTTGGTTAAGTTGTTGAAGTGGTTTTAGTTGATTAGTTGTTCAGTTGTTTAGTTGTTCATGTTGTTATAGTTGTTTTAGTTGTTTTAGTTGTTTAGTTGTTTTAGTTGTTTTAGTTGTTCTAGTTGTTATAGTTGTTTTAGTTGTTTTAGTTGTTATAGTTGTTTTAGTTGATGTAGTTGTTCTAGTTGTTTTAGTTGTTGTAGTTGTTTTAGTTGTTTTAGTTGTTTTAGTTGTGATAGTTGTTTTAGTTGTTTAGTTGTTTTCGTTGTTTTAGTTGTTTTAGTTGTTTAGGTGTTTTAGTTGTTTTATAGGTGTTGTAGTTGTTTTATGTGCTATAGTTGTTTTAGGTGTTTCATTTGTTTTAGGTGTTTTAGTTGTTATAGTTGTTTTACTTGTTATAGGTGTTAAAGGTGTTTTAGGTGTTTTAGGTGTTATAGGTGTTGTAGGTGTTTAGGATGTATAGGTGTTTTAGTTTTTTTTAGGTGTTTTTAGGTGTTATAGGTGTTATAGTTCTTATAGTTGTTCCAGGTGTTATAGTTGTTTCAGGTGTTATAGTTGTTCTAAGTGTTTTAGTTGTTCTAGTTGTTTTAGCTGTTTTAGTTGTTTTAGTTGTTTTAGTTGTTTTAATTGGTTTAGTTGTTATAGTTGTTTTAGTTGTTTTAGTTGTTTTAGTTGTTTCAGTTGTTCAGTTGTTTCAGTTGTTTAAGTTGTTTAAGTTGTTTTAGTTGTTCTAGTTCTTTTAGTTGTTTATGTTGTTGTAGTTGTTTTAGTTGTTTCACTTGGTTCAGTTGTTTTAGTTTTTAGTTGTTTTAGTTGTTCCAGTTGTTTTAATTGTTTCAGTTAATATAGTTGTTGTAGTTGTTTTAGTTGTTTTAGTTGTTACAGTTGTTGTAGTTGTTCTAGTTGTTTTAGTTGTTATAATTGTTTTAGTTGTTGTAGTTGTTATAGTTGTTGTAGTTGTTTTAGTTGTTTTAGTTGTTTCAGTTGTTTTAGTTGTTTTAGTTGTTTCAGTTGTTTAGTTGTTTTAGTTGTTTTAGTTGTTTTAGTAGTTTTAGTTGTTCTGGTTGTTTTAGTTGTTCTAGTTGTTTTAGTTGTTTAGTTGTTGTTGTTGTTTTAGTTGTTTTAGTTGTTTCAGTTGTTTCAGTTGTTTCAGTTGTTTTAGTTATTTTAGTTGTTTAGTTGTTCCAATTGTTTCAGTTGTTTTAGTTGTTATAGTTGTTTAGTTGTTTCAGTTGTTCTAGTTGTTTTAGTTGTTCTAGTTGTTTTAGTTGTTATAGTTGTTTTAGTTGTTTTAGTTGTTTTAGGTGTTTAAGTTGTTGAGTTGTTTCAGTTGGTTTTAGGTGGTTTAGTTGTTCTATGTGTTTTAGGTGTTTAGTTGTTGTAGGTGTTTCAGTCGTTTTAGGTGTTATAGGTGTTTTAGGTGCTTAGGTGTTTGTAGGTGTTCTAGGTGTTCCAGGTGTTTTAGGTGTTCAAGGTGTTTTAGGGGTTTTATGTGTTTTAGGTGTTTAGTTAGTTTAGGTGTTTAGTTGGTTTAGGTGTTATTAGGTGTTTTATGTGTTGTAGGTGTTGTAGGTGTTCTAGCTGTATAATGTGTTCTAGTTGTTTGGGGCGTTTTAGTTGTTTCAGGTGATTTAGTTGTTACATGTGTTTTAGTTGTTTTAGGTGTTATAGTTGTTATAGGTGTTTAGTTGTTTTAGGTGTTTTAGTTGTTTAGTTGTTCTAGTTGTTTCAGTTGTTTTAGTTGTTTTAGTTGTTTAGTTGTTTTAGTTGTTTAAGTTGTTGTAGATGTTTTAGTTGTTCTAGTTGTTGTAGTTGATTTAGTTGTCTTAGATGTTCTAGTTGTTTTAGGTGTTCTAGTTGTTCTACGTGTTGTAGGTGTTATAGGTGTTTTTATGTGTTCTATGGTGTTATATGTGTTTAAGGTGATATAAGTGTTTATTGGTGTTTTCGGTGTTTAGGTGTTTTAGGTGTTTTAGTTGTTATAGTTTTTGTAGGGGTTCTTGTTGTTTAGGTGTTTAGTTGTTGTAGGTCGTTTAGTTGTCATACGTATTGTAGTTTTTTTAGGTGTTGTAGTTGTTTTAGGTGTTTAAGTTGTTGTAGGTGTCGTAGTTATTGTAGGTGTTTTAGGTGTTGTAGGTGTTTTAGGTGTTGTAGGTGTTGTAGGTGTCCTAGGTGTTTTAGGTGTTATAAGTTTTGTGAGTGTTATAGGGGTTTTAAGTGTTATAGGTGTTTCTAGGTGTTTCTAGGTGTTTTAGTTGTTCTATGTGTTCTAGTTGTTTTGGGTGTTTTTGTTGTTTCAGGTGTAATAGCTGTTTCGGTTGTTATAGTTGTTTTAGTTGTTTTAGTTGTTTTAGTTGTTATAGGTGTTTTTGGTGTTGTAGTTGTTATAGTTGTTCTATGTGTTTTAGTTGTTTTAGCTGTTCTAGGTGTTTTAGTTGTTTTGGTTGTTTAGATGTTTTAGTTGTTTTAGTTGTTTAAGTTGTTCTAGTTCTTTTAGTTGTTTTAGTTGTTTCAGTTGTTTAGTTGATGTAGTTGTTTTAGGTGTTCTAGTTGTTCTAGTTGATTTAGTTGTTGTAGTGGTTTTAGTTGATTTAGTTGCTCCAGCAGTTCTAGGAGTTTTAGTTGTTTAGATGTTTTAGGTGTTTTAGGTGTTTTACTCGTTTTAGGTGTTCTAGTTGTTTGAGGTGTTCTAGTTGTTTCAGGTGTTCTAGTTGTTGTAGGTGATATAGTTGTTTTAGTTGTCTTAGGTGTTATATATGTTTTAGGTGTTTTAGGTGTTATAGTTGTTATGTGTGTTATAGGTGCTTTATGTGTTTTAGGTGTTTGAGGTGTTATAGGTGTTCTACGTGTTGCGTTGTTTTAGTTGTTTGAGTTTATTTAGTTGTTTAAGGTGTTACAGTTGTTCCAGGTGTTTTAGTTGCTTCAGGTGTTTAGTTGTTTCAGGTAATTTAGTTGTTATAGTTGTTTTAGTTGTTTCAGTTGTTTCAGTTGCTTTGGTTGTTGTAGTTGTTAAATTTGTTATAGGTGTTTCAATTGTTTTTTGGTGTTTTAGGTGTTATAGGCGTTTTTAGTTTTTTTTATTGTTATATGTGTTCCAGGTGTTCTAGTTGTTTTTAGGTGATTTAGTTGTTATAGGTGTTTAGTTGTTATGGGTGTTTTAGTTGTTTTAGTTGTTATAGTTGTTTTAGTTGTTAGAGTTGTTTTAGTTGTTATAGGTGTTTTAGTTGTTTTAGGTGTTCTAGTTGTTTAAGGTGTTGTAGCTGCTGTATGTGTCTTAGTTGATTTAGGTGTTATAGTTGTTTTAGGTGTTATAAATGTTTAAGTTGTTGTATTTGTTTTATTTGTTTAAGTTGTTTTAGTTGTTTCAGTTGTA
>SDVV010036949.1:0-10894 GCA_016164225.1 Gammarus roeselii
ATATAGGTGCTGACTGCTCCTACACGTCTACCATCAGTTCTGAATGAGTGAAAGTATTCATTTTTTATTAATGAAATAAATAATTTTTGTCCTCTGCTAGCCAGCATTGTGTGAAGCTAAGTACATTTAATTCATAATTTAATGACTGTAAAACTGTATGAAACATGTAACGTTTTGATCTAATGTTCAGGTGTAACAAAGTAAAGTTAGTTCTGGTATTGTTAGTATTCCACCCTAATTTGTCAAGAGTATCTCCATCATCATACTTACTTTTCCTTTCAGGACTTGAATCAGGATGGAGTACATTCAGATGGCTTGTATCAGGGTCAATTAAATCTAATAAATTATTGACCAGGCTTATACGTTAGTCACTTTTACTCGTATAGAGTTGAAAGAAGTGTTTTAAGTGGTAAGCAATTGACTGAAGCCTGAAGTGTTATTTCATTCCGCTGCCAGAATTGTTGTTTCCAGACATGAAAGGTGTACCCGTGTGTATCGAAAACCGTCACACTTTTAAAAAAGTTCCAGGAATAATAACACCTTGCGGTTGTCCAAACATCACCTGCCTGTGGGTGGCGTCTGCTCGTTGGGCGCACAATTGTTCCATCCTTCGCCGCTCTGTTCCGTGTCGCTCCGCAGTCATTTCTTTGAAAAGTTTCTGGCCTCAAACACCGCAAACACGTGGAAACATGACCGCAAACACCAGGCATTATCATGAGAACTTATCAGCGCTCGCACGACACTGCTTTAGAGCTGTCGAGAGCTGGGTGAATGTTGGACCAGTGCTAGCAAGGTGGAAACATGGAACATTTTGCGCATGTAATAAACACACAGAAAACAGTTTAACAGGTTTAGATATAGTTATAACGGGTCTTTTCGTACACGGTTACGCACATGTCTAGTAGTGACACAAGTGAATAGAACTACTCTGAATCTTACTCACGCTCTGGCTGCTGAAGCCATGTGGACAGGGTCTGTTTTCGATATGTTCAACCATTTTATTGACCTTGTCACCGAATCCATCGTTGGACCATTATGAGGGTCTCATGTTATCACATGCAATTAATTTACATCGTGTTTATTAAATTTTACATCTTAGATAAACAAATAGCATACAGTACACGTCTACCTGATTAAACATATGGACAAAATGCATTCCCTTATTTAAGAGAAAAAATACCGTGACAACCGTTTATGAATGATCAAACCTTACTCACTAACTTGGACAATTATTTCTTTGCATGTATTAGTTTTGGCCAGCAAAGCAATTGCTTACTAGACGTAGTTCCCTTGACGCACTGCTAAGCTGGTTTATGTTTGGTTTTAAGAGTTTTACTTCTGTATGTTTCGGACCTGCACCCATCCTGTTTGTTCACTGTCACTCTCCTACATCATACGCAGATTGCATTCATTTTTTGCATCAGCGACTCTTCCGCTGCCTCTCTTTCAAGCATTCCTGAAGGTATTTAATTAATTCATGTTCGTGGTCACGAGTTGGTTTTTCTTTTGCAACAGCTGTCCAACATGACTCGTCCGGACGACATTTTAATTAGATACACGTGACGCGGGCAATTGTATGTTTTTTTCTTGCGGGTGGTCAAGCCAATGTGGACTTGCTCTTAACTGAATGGCGGTATTTCAAAGTGGGAATTGACCAGAAAGAGCGAATTGACAATCTTGGACCCCTCACCTCAGGATTTGGACCATTCAGAGATGCTTTAGGTTGGTGCTACCTGATGTCAGAGTGGTTCCGATTAGCCAGTGTACTCTGCTGGGAACCCCACTTTCCGAAGAGGGTATACCCGATGCGTTGAGAAGCAAGCAAGATGACTTAGAACGAATTATCACGCGGTTGGAGCAGATAGAAAGTCACCTAGCATTTGTACTTCTGAAAATTGTTTCTCTATTCATAAACTGCAATATGTGCTCGGATCATCGCTCGCCGATCAACTTGGCGAGTGTCTGAACAGTTTCGATTTGGTGTTGTGGGATGCCGTCACTAGGGTGACCAATGTCCCCCTTGATAACACATCTTGGAACCGTGCCACTTTGCCAGTTAGTCATGGAGGCCTCGGGTTCAGAAGAACAGAAGATGTTGCCCTTCCAGCCTTCATCTCGTCGATGTTTTCTGTGAGTGACTTAGTCGAAGCCGTTCTTTCCGATGTGAACATCGTGGCTGACACAGAGGTGCTGCAGGGTGCCGTCGGGATATGGAGGAAGAGAGGTGCGTATCCCCTTAAGTTGGAGGGACAGGACAAGAGTAAGCAGAAAGTATAGGACTTGCTTTTGGTAGAGGTTACACTGAACAGTTTGCTTGCTGTTGCGGATCAGACAGCGAGAGCAGTCCTCCGGGCTGCCTCCAGCAGAGAGAGTCGTCTCAGGATTCATGCAGTCCCTGTGCCATCATTGGGGACTCAACTAGATCCAGAGACACTGCGCATTGCCGTTGCTCTGAGGGTGGGATCTAAAATTTGCCAACAGCATCCATGTCACTGCTGTCAGAGAATGGACGAGACGGGACTGCATGGACTATCATGTAGGTACAGTGCCGGTCGCTTTCCCAGACACTCTGCGCTGAATGACATCGTCAGAAGATCTTTGCAGAGAGCGGGATAAAAGTGATGGCAAGAGACCCGACGGCATCACAGTTTTCCCCTTCAAGAATGGAAGGTGTTTATGCTGGGATTGTACTCGTGTGTACACTTATGCGGAACACATTTGATAGGTTCTGCAATATCAGCTGGTTCTGCAGCTACAGAAGCAGAGACATGTAAGTGCAGGAAGTATGACGCTTGGACCCGACAGTTCCAATTTGAGCCAATAGCCTTAGAGACCACACGGGTGTAGGGCGAGTCAACTGTGCGAATTGTGAAGGAGATCGGACGAAGATTGGTGGAGGCAACTGGAGATTCACGAGAATTTCTATGTCTCCAGCAGCGGTTGGGTTTGGCCCTAAAGAGAGGCAACGTATTCAGCATCCTATCAGCAGGTCAGGGGGCCGGAGAGAGCTCTTAGTGGGTCGGAGGGCACCCCGTCTGGGTGATCACATCCAACCCATACTTCACTCCATCCGGAAAATTTGTCTCTCCGAGGGTTAGTTATTTTAATTTAAATTGTTTTTATCCTAACGAATTCAATTTTTAACATCTAATTTAATTTGCATTGTCGGTCAAATAAATAGCCTTGAAGGCTTGAGAATGCAAACCAATGCAAGGTCTCCTACCATGAACAGAGTAGTTACTTTTACTCTTCCGAGAACATGTTTCAGGTGCATACTTTGAATTAATGCGCTCTTTTGCGGTTACATCAACGATACTATTTGAAGATCCCGCAATCCCCGTCACTGAGAATGGAGTATGTCATACTCATATGTTTACTAAATTAGACGTGTACAGTGCATACAGTACACGTCTAATTTAGTAAACATATGAATATGACATACTCCATTCTCAGTGACGGGGATTGCGGGATCTTCAAATAGTATCGTTGATGTAACCGCAAAAGAGCGCATTAATTCAAAGTATGCACCTGAAACATGTTCTCGGAAGAGTAAAAGTAACTACTCTGTTCATGGTAGGAGACCTTGCATTGGTTTGCATTCTCAAGCCTTCAAGGCTATTTATTTGACCGACAATGAAAATTAAATTAGATGTTAAAAATTGAATTCGTTAGGATAAAAAAATGTAAAAAGTCATAAACACGCCGTAAATTGTTTATTTGTGTTAACTTAAAATCCTCAAAATGATTCAATTGTCTGGGCACGATACAAGGGCACTACATAGAGACAACAAAACTTGCCGACTAGGTCGCAGCAGCCAGGGCATGTTAGATACGCAAGCCCAAGCGGGGAAAGGTCAGAGCTGTATTTACACTTGTGTGATACCAGATATGTACGTAGCTGCGTACGAAGAGGCACGTCATAACAAAGGAACTGAATGAGTCGAGTCAGTCTTGTCTTGGCGTTACACTCGACCAGTCTCAACCTTACTGTACATTTTCCTCTAAAAAATATATTATCACTGATATATTATCACTGATCAAATACTCTCTACCCTTATTCCAATTATCATAGAGTATTAGAGTAGTGCAACTATGGAGGTCTCAATCTTGGTTCTGCATTTCCAGATGGTAGGCAAAGTCCATTCTTTATTACCTGGGCGCTTTGTTCCGCTTGTGCATCCAACCTGCGGTGGTGAACACGTTAATTACTTTCTGTGCTGAGTAATTTCGGAATATTTCATACGTGAACGTGGTGCTGTTGTTTGAAAATATTTCATACGTGAACGTGGTGCTGTTGTTTGAAAATATTTCATACGTGAACGTGGTGCTGTTGTTATTTCGGAATATTTCATACGTGAACGTGGTGCTGTTGTATTTCGGAATATTTCATACGTGAACGCGGTGCTGTTGTTCGAAAATACGAACGAAGGAAGGCAATTGCGAGATAATACTCTGTTTATATCACCTTTTTTGAGGTCCTAGAACGGACATTCCTGGCTATTGCCGTCTCGATGTATCGAGTTAAAGCATATATCACAACATTATTAGTCATAATTTTGGGAGGAACAATGGTCGATGTGTACTTCGGATCATTGTTGGTTGGTCTCGGCCATCTACTGTTTGAAGTTTGCTTTGGGACTCTGACATTCGCCGCGCCCTTACCTCAGGCCCTAATGAAGTCATTGATTTCTTCGTCCATCTCTTTGTACCTCACTAATGACCGAACACTAACTTTCATAACTGATATACCGATATAATTACCGTGCAGGAGTTCCATTACAGTACGTCGATGCCCATGAGGAATTGCTTCTAATACTTCGTGGGAGGTGTCAATGGATAGGTGAGTGAACCAGAGGTGGTTTTGCAGATCGATTGCGGTGCGTCATCCTCGTCGAAAATGACAGCTCGTTTCAAGGAGCGTATGAGCTGACCATTCAAACTCGCCTACGATGTCGCTCCTTTCCGTCTGTAACCAGCATTCCATGCGTCTTTTTATGACCGGCATCGCGGTAGCAGTCAGTCAACGGAATTCCAATTATTTGGTTCTCATGAGTGACATCCGAAGGCCCACAACGTGGTCCTCAGATCTACGTATGCGTTCTCGTATCCATGACGTGGTGGACCTTGGTCTCCACGGGGTGGTAGTTCAAGGGCTCCGTCGTCTCCTTCTTGTTACTTCATCTGTCCAAATCTCTGTTTTCACTGCAGCTGCCAGTCAGACTCGTTGTCCCTTCCGCTGACTTTGTCTCCGTCGTCCGCTCTGCTGTTGTTTTGTGACAGCATCGCTGTTGTCGAGGGGTCGTCCTGCTCTGGAAAAGCTCCACTCCAGGTGCCTTTTTTCGTCGAGTTCACTGTCCAAGTATCCGAGATCTCCCCGGCATGATCATTGACTCAGTGTCAGAAACCTCGGTGTCTATTTTCTGGGTCGCCTCTGGAAATATCGCTGTCACTTCTGCTGTTACCGCGAATAAGAATAGCAGCACTTCCTATGCTACGTTGATAGCTATCAGGGATTTACTTGTCACTGTCAAGGTCGCCTTCTCAGTGTTAGAGGTCAAAAAATCATTTCGGCACCATATTCGTTATAATTGTTTGTTCTCGTTGGAACTACTGTAGTGGTAACGCCTGAGGTATTCAGGGCTTCAGCTTGTTGAGCTGCTCTATGTTTGGCAAATTCTCTTACTTTTCCTTCTATCAGCATTTTCTGTCAGTGCAGTTGCTTGTGTTTTCTGTTAGTGCTGCGTCGTAGGTGTCCCACAATTCTATTGCGAATCCGGCCTGGCGTTTATGATGTCTATGAATTTTGATGTTTCCTTATTGGAGTATAGAAGTTATTTTTTTCTATGGATTCTCCAGGCGCTTGTAGGACCGCTATTTTAGAAGGCCAGCTAACTTCTGCGATTCTGCTGCGAGGAAGTGTATACAGTCTCTTTCGATGAGCTTGTTCTTGTTTACGAAGGATGAATCTTGCAGCAACTGCTTCTCACAGTGCCTCTACCTTTCTGTTCATGTTGGTGGCTTTGATGTGGTCCTCACTGGTATTATTGAGGAGAGGGAGAAGGCCGCCGATGCCGAGTATAGGAGTTATTTGTTTTATGGATTCTCCAGGCGCATGTCGGACGAAGGATGAATCTTGCAGCAACTGCTTCGCACAGTGCTCTTGTCTGTTACGTAGTCTGTTAGGGTTCCGGAGTCGGTCATTATGGGCTAGGTGGGGTTGGTTGGACCTTTCCAAAGAAAGAGATCGTTTCCTACTGCAAACACAACGAGCGAGTTGTTTTCTCAGTGATCTTGTTGGACGCGCCCCTGTTGATGCTGGAGCGTCCGGCAAGTGGGAAGGATTGGGAGATCCGGTCCAGGGGAGTCAACTTGGTTAAGTGTCTCTCGAGTCCCAGCGCTATTGAGTCACCAACCAGGTTTTTGGTGGACTAATCTTAGTTTGGATCATTTGGGAGCCCCTGTCAGCTTAGCCTGGGCAGGTTGATCCCACGTGCAAGGTTATTGAGCCCGATCGTTATTCTGGTTTAGTCGAGTGCTCCGACTTACTGAAATGTTGTTGTTGACCCTCACTTGGGCGATTTATTAGCGTTTTTCTCCCTTTTCCTTGATAGTGGGAGGACGGTTTGGCGGTTTGTTGTTGTTGTTGGCTTGTCTGTTGCAGTGAGGTTTGCGCATCTGTGCTTCTGAAATGTTTGCCGGTTGCCCCCACCTGGGATGATTGCTTTCTGATGTACGAACCTAACAAATCTTCCCACACATAAGAAATCTTTGGCAATAATTCGGTACCAGTGTCGCAAGAGCAAACTCAAGACCAAACAAACATGGGAGCATGTTCCCGTTCTGTGAGAACATACGGGAAATAATATCCTTCTGGGGGGCAAAGTAAATCTTAAAATCGACAACTTTCGGACCAGACAAATCTAAAATCTAGTTTATTTGAGATGAGCGTGTAGGTGAAGTAACCCCACGATTGTCGATCGTTCAGACTTGTCGGACGGGAAGAACTCATAACAACAGAAAGTTTCATCTGTTTCCGGAGTTGTGGACAATCCTTCCCACATCATTCATCCGCATGTATATTTTAAAATATCCATAACTTTTTGAGTAAGTTTGACTATTTAATGTTTGAACAACTGCATACTTGCAGTCCTTAGCGTACAAATTCAAGCGAATTTTAAACTTAAAAGTTAAGAACGTCATCTGATAACAGGCCAAAAACAGTCATCACACGGCTCAGTCACTCGGGCGAACGTCATCTGATAACACGCCAAAGACAGTCATCGCACGGCTCAGTCACTCGGGCGACCGTCATCTGATAACCGGCCAAAAACAGTCATCGCACGGCTCAGTCACTCGGGCGACCGTCATCTGATAACACGCCAAAAACAGTCATCACACGGCTCAGTCACTCGGGCGAACGTCATCTAAGAACAGGCCAAAAACAGTCATCGCACGACTCAGTCACTCGGGCGAACGTCATCTGATAACACGCCAAAAACAGTCATCACACGGCTCAGTCACTCGGGCGAACGTCATCTGATAACACGCCAAAAACAGTCATCACACGGCTCAGTCACTCGGGCGAACGTCATCTGATAACACGCCAAAAACAGTCATCACACGGCTGATCACTATAAATGTTATGACTCTGAGTTGCATTAAAGGGTGTATCTATATTATTATCGCACCCTCCCGTCTGACATTGATAAGCAGCCCTGTTTGGGGACACCCTTTCACGACCACCCTTATTGGGTGCGACTCCCAATGTTGTAGGACGGTGCAGGGAATGAGGCCACAGCCTCTCAAGGGACTCGAATGATTATCCTCGTGATTCTTAACATTATTTCTTCACTGGCGCATTCATCATAAAGTTATCCAACATTTCGTGGTACCTAAGTTACAACTATTATGAAACACCGCGTCAATGTTAATTATTTGTTTCGAATGTTGATGAAACTGACTCTCAGTGCAATGGCAAAGATAATTGACTCATAATGCAATGGCAAAGATAATTGACTCTTAATGTAATGGCGAAGATAATTGACTCATAATGCAATGGCAAAGATAATTGACTCCTAATGCAATGGCAAAGATAATTGATTCACAATGCAATGGCAAAAATAATTGACTAATAATGCAATAGCAAAGACAATTGACTCATAATGCAATGGCAAAGATAATTGACTCCAAATGCAATGGCAAAGATAATTAACTCATAATGCAATGGCAAAGATAATTGACTCAAAATGCAATGGCAAAAGATAATTTACTCCTAATGCAATGGGAACAATCATTTACTCATAATGCAATAACAATGATAATTGACTACTAATGCAATAACAAAGATAATTGACTCATAATGCAATCGAAAAGATAATTGACTCAGAATGCAATGGCGAAGATAATTGACTCATAATGCAATGGAAACGTCAATTGACTCCTAAGGCAATGGCAAATATAATTGACTCCTAATGCAATGACAAAGATAATTGACTCCTAATGCAATGGCAAAGATAATTGACGCCTAATGCAATGGCAAAGATAATTGACTCCTTATGCAATGGCACTGATAATTGACTCCTAATGCAATGGCAAAGATAATTGACTCCTAATGCAATGGCAAAGATAATTGACTCCTAATGCAATGGCACTGATAATTGACTCCTAATGCAATGGCAAAGATATAAACCCTCTCAGAAAAAAAGGATTACCAAAGCTGACCGAGGCATATATTTCATTCGTATTTCTCCTATGCTGAGTGTCCAATTATACCCAGTATGCATATTGAGACTTTTTTGAAGAAATTCAAATCCGCCCTTCATTGCCTGTATCATATTTCTTTCAAGAATCATTGCGAGAGTTATAATGTGTTCATAATCGTGATCAATTTGAATAACATTTACGTATAATTTTGATGAACAATTTAAAATGGTATTCCCATTGAACTTTCTTCAGAATTGACGTATAAGAGCTCAACATCGTTGAATTTGTTTCATACGTTTTACAAATGGTATCTTTATAAATTTATTCCCTGCAATGTCTATCTTCTATGCATTTACCTATTCTATGTTGGTTAATCTACGCTCAATCCTGACCGTTCACGGAATGTTTGGGCTTTCATTGGCATCTTATACTGCAACTAAGTGGACAGTGCCGTCATATAACAGAGGTATCAACCATATGCATGCTCAGAACTAACAACCGAACATCAATCAATTCCCTTCAATGCATCTCTTGCGCGGCAATCGCATGAGGGGCGTTGGAGGGTGGTACCATTTAGCGTTAGAGGTAGTTCAAAGTTGGGAGGGTTGAGTGTTCTGTCAGGTAGCGTTGGAGGTAGTTCAATGTGGGGATGGCAGAGTGTTGTATCATTCCGTGTTGGAGGTAGTTCAATGTGGGAGGGTAGAGAGTTGTGCCTTGACGTGTTGGAGGTAGTTCTATGTGGGAGGGTAGAGAGTTGTACCTTGCCGTTTTGTAGGTAGTTCTATGTGGGAGGGTAGAGAGTTGTACCTCGCCGTGTTGGAGGTAGTTCTATGTGGGAGGGTAGAGAGTTGTACCTTGTTGTGTTGGAGGTAGTTCTATGTGGGAGGGTAGAGAGTTGTACCTTGCCGTGTTGGAGGTAGTTCTATGTGGGAGGGTAGAGAGTTGTACCTTGCCGTGTTGGAGGTAGTTCTATGTGGGAGGGTAGAGAGTTGTACCATGCTGTGATGGAGGTAGTTCTTTGAGGGAGGGTAGAGAGTTGTATCTTGTCGTGTTGGAGGAAGTTCTATGTAGGGTGGGGGGGGTGGGGGGTGGGGGTGGAGAGTTGTACCATGCCGTGATGGAGGTAGTTCAAGTAAAGGGAAGGGGGGGAGGGGGTTAGGGGTAATTGAACACGCAAAGTGCAGGTTCTGAAGTGTTGCAGCATAGATGACCCTGTTGAAGTAATAGGGAGGATAGGGTTGATGCAGGTTCTGAAGTGTTGCAGCATAGATGAACCTGCTGAAGTAATAGGGAGGATAGGGTTGATGCAGGTTCTAAAGTGTTGCAGTATAGATGACCCTGTTGAAGTTATAGGGAGGATAGGGTTGATGCTGGTTCTGAAGTGTTGCAGCATAGATGACCCTGATGAAGTTATAGGGAGGATAGGGGTGATGCAGGTTCTGAAGTGTTGCAGCATAGATGACCCTGTTGCAGTTATAGGGAGGATAAGGTTGATGCAGGGTCTGAAGTGTAGCAGCATAGATGGCCCTATTGAAGTTATATGAAGGATAGGGTTGTTTAACAAACTACAATATATTATAAATTAATTCGAGATTGCTCCTCCGAACGCGTCTACAGCTTTAATTTGGTCGCTGTTCAAAGAAATTACCTTTTCTTTGGGCTTGGACTTTTGCTGCCGACAGTACGTGCTCCCGAAGTGTCTCATAAAACAGTTACTGCGTCGAGGTCAATAAAAAAGACGGGACTGGACGGTAGAAGGACGGTCCTGAACGGTAGAAGGACGTACTGGACGGTAGAAGGACGTACTGGACGGTTGAAAGACGTACTGGACGGTAGAAGTACGTACTGGACGGTAGAAGGGCGTACTGGACAGTAGAAGGACGGTACTGGACGGCAGAAGGAAGTACTGGACGGTAGAAGGAAAACGCTTGCATCCATTGCTCAGCTGAGGCCCCCTCCACGAAGACGTACATGGAGTTTGTTGCACTGAAAGCGTTTAACTGGCGATGGAAAAAGTGTACAAATTGGAATTTATGAACGTAAATTGATAAGGTAACATCGGACCGCAAATGTAAACTGCTATCAGGACCTTCAATAAACCAGTGGACATGTTTGGCGTCCCCTAATGAGCCTTTACATGCTGAAATGTGAATTATACACGGACACACATGTGAATTTATGGTTATATATA
>SDVV010036950.1:0-10894 GCA_016164225.1 Gammarus roeselii
TCTTCCTTCAACGCCTGCTGGAACTCTTCGGCTCTACTTTTCACATTCAGTCCACTCAATTTTACTACCTCTCTTCCTCCTCCCACTCGTTTGTTGCCTTTCCATTTCTGCTCCACTCTTAATCTGCCTTCCACCAGCAGATCAGCCTGTTACCTACTGCATTCTGCCGTCTTGTTTGATTTTTGGAACATCCTTGTCATAGCTGGAATCTGCTGTGATGCCGTGCCCTAGAAATAGAAATTCATCTACATAATTAAGTGCACTGCTTAGTTTATTTCAGTCGAGAGCTAGTAATTCGAACCTTTCGGTCTAACTAGTAGCTATAGACACAGTTTTTGTAGTGTGTTATTAACATCTCATGGGGTTCAGCAACATTGCGAAATATCAAGAACCTTTTGGAATGCTGAGAGTCTGTGATATTAAAACAGCAATAAGCGACATGATAACCTTGGTTTTCTATACTTAGAAGGTAATCCATCTAATCGGTGTACACGTCATACAACAAAGGCTATTAATCATTAAACAATGATTAATAGCCAGTTTCGAACTACCCCACCGCACGATAAATTCCTCTTCCCTGTACAAAAATACAAGCAATTGCACAGTATGAAGAGGAGCACATCTCTCACAAAACCTTTTGAGCTAAGGACAACGATTTACTCGATCGATTTCATTTGATTTGGACCTCATTTTTATCGGAGCCTAAACGCGAGTCATCGCACGCTCACCCGTAGGGCACAATGATTATCGATTCTGGTAGATTCGCACACCTTCGTGTGCGAAAAGTGCTCTTATCAGGGTTTAACGAAAGAAATACTGCAATTGTGGTATGTACCCAAGCTGGTGCGTACACGAAGGGAAAGGATTTAAACGCCACTTCTCGAACATGTCATAGTCTATGTGTCTTGTAGGGTCGAAAGACTACCCCGTCTGCACCAATATTTGGGTTTTACAGCTTCGAATAATCCGGTATGTTTTTCGAAAGCGATTAGCTTATTTTGGTAGACTAATTCAGTACGTAAGCCTTGCATGGGGGGATTCAATATGGCTCGTCGGGATGCTGCGAGTGCATTACAATCCATCTGTAAGTGTTTCACGCCGATTGCCACCTAGTGGCAACAGAGGCATGGTGGTGGCGCGTCCAGTCCCTTGTCTACATCTATTAGGTGATTATGAGTAATCCACGAGTGTTCCGTGCACAGCGGTTGATGAACACTTGGTCTTTTCTGTTGGAGAACTTGGTTTCCCATTCTTCAATCGTGGGTTAAACTGAAAGCATTTTTTTCCACTCTGTTGGCAAACGTCATTCCATCGGGATGTTTTATGGGAGTTGCTGATAGGGAACCAGTCTGGTACTGTATTGTGATAAATTGTTCTTGACGAGTAGACGCAAGTTTAGCGAGAGAATCTGCAAGCTAGTTTCCTCTCATTCCCACGTGTCCAGGGATCCAGTAGAATTCGAATGCTTGATCCGTCTCGGAAATGGTGAAGAGAGCGTGTCGCATTTTACGAAGAGCAGCGTGTGCATAGTGCAGGAGTTTGAGCTGAGTGAGGGCACTCTGATTATCTGAAAAAACGGCGTATTTGCAGAGGGGATCTGTTTTATATAACAGAGATGGCTAATTCGAGTGCGTCCAGCTTTGTAGAGAACACAGAGGCTTCTTGATATGATAGCCGAACGAGAGGTTTCCTAGCACACAGCGACAGCTCCCGAAAGTGGAAACTCATTGGCTACTACGTTCAAGTATTTGGCGGAGGTGGATTGGGAAGCACCGGTTGTGATGCGTATAGCTTTGTTTGCGATGATCGCAAGGGGTTCGAGAGTCGTTTTGGCTCCTGAATTTAAAACAAATCTCCATAGTCAGAGCGTGAACATACTATCAATTGGCACAGGAATGCTAAAATGTGTCACCGCCTCAAATTTCTTAGAAATATTTCAAGCATACCTAAAGGTTCAGATTTGGTAAGTGGGAGAAAGCCTGGTGTGGAAGAAGGTAGAGCACGAGAAGGTGTGGTCTTGATATTGAGTGATCGGTTGGCTAGTAGCGCTACCGAATGGAAGAAGGTGTCCTCAAGATTGATGTGGGTGAAAGTTAAGTTAGGCGTGGAAAGATGGGCATTTGTAGTGCTTACGGACCTGGCAGCGAGAGGAGAAAAGAGGAGAGGGAGCCATTCTGGACTGACCTGAGTAAGTGTATTGAGAGTTTTGGAGGTCATTTCAATGTAGTTGTACTAAGTGACCTTAATGCGAGAGTTGGAGATGTAGTGGTGGAGGATGTGATAGGAAGGTATGGCGTTCACGGTAGAAATGACAGTGGAGAAAACCTGATAGGTCTGTGTATAGAGCAGTAGTTGGTGGTCGGGAACAGTTTGTTCAAGAAGCGAGATATTCACAAGTACACATAGGTAAGGATGGCCCATGGTGCAATGGTGGAGAGAGCACTGATGGATTTTGTGCATATTTCGAGGAGAGTGGTGGGGAGGCTTTTGGATGTGCGGGTGTTGAGAGAGGAGGGTGGAGAAGTGTCTGACCATCTGCTGGTGGAAGGTAGATTAAGAGTGAAGCAGAAGTGGAAGGGCAACAAACGAGTGGAAGGAGGAAGAGAGGTAGTGAAAGTGAGTGGACTGAATGTTAAAAATAGAGCCGAGGAGTTCCAGCAGGAGTTGAAGGAAGAATATGACAACGTGATAGGAGAGGACCTGAGAGATGTGGAGGAAGAATGGGAGACGTTAAGGGTTGCGTTGCTGAGATGTGCGAAGAAGGTGTGTGGTGCGCGCCGTGTGGGAGGGTGCAGGAGGAAAGGCTGCAAGTGGTGGAACGAGGAGGTCAAACTGGCGGTGGCACGGAAAAGAGGAGCGTTTGAGGAGTGGTTGCAGGTGAAGTAGGAGGTGGCTCATGGAAGCTACAAAGAGAGAAGAAACGAGGTGAAGAGGGTGGTGAGGAGAGCCAAAAGGGGAGAGGTGCAGGAGGCGGTGGAGGTGATGTAAGCAGGGAAAGCCCCTGGTTTGGATGGTGTTGCGACCGAGTGTCTGAAGAAGGGTGGAGTAACGATTGTCGAATGGTTGGTGAGGTTAATGAACTTGTGTTTTGTGGCAGGCGTGGTACCAAGTGAGTGGCGCAGTGCCTGCATTGTTCCGCTATATAAGGGCAAAAGAGATAAAAATGAATTCTGCAACTCGAGAGGTGTCAGTCTGTTATGTGTGGTTGGTAAGTTGTACGGGAGAGTGCTGATCAAAAGGATTAGAGACTGTACGGACTGCGCAACTGGAAAGGAACAGTGTGGCTTTAGGAGTGGTAGAGGGTGTACCGATCAGATTTTTGCAGTGTGACAGGTCTGTGCGAGTACCTTGCCAAAGGAAAGGATGTGTTCTGGACCTTCATGGATCTGGAGAAGGCGTACGACAGGATTGACAGGAAAGCGCTGTGGAGGGTGTTGCGTTTGTATGGAGTGGGCGGACATTTGTTGAAAGCGGTGCAGAGTTTCTATGCTGACAGCAGAGCATGTGTCAGAGTGGGGAGCGAGGTGAGTGATTGGTTCACAGTGAAAGTGGGACTGAGACAAGGCTGCGTGATGTCTCCCTGGCTGTTCAACCTCTAGATGGATGGAGTGGTCAGGGAGGTGAACGCGAGTGTGCTTGGTCGTGGCTTGGAACTGTTGGAAGCGAATTTACGGAGTTGGCAGTTGAGCCAGTTGCTATTTGCTGATGATGAACGGCCCTGGTTGCGGATTCGGAGGAGAAGCTATGTAGGCTAGTGTCTGAGTTTGGTAGAGTGTGTGAGAGGAGGAAGCTTCGAGTGAACGTCGGTAGGAGTAAAGTAATGAGATGCTCGAGGAATGTCGATGCGAGCAAAATTAGTGTCACCCTAAATGGAGAGCTCATGGAGGAAGTTCAGGGTTTTAAGTACCTGGACTCCCATGTGGAGATAACTGAACTAGTGGAAACTGAAGTGAAGGCGCGAGTGAAGGAGGGATGTAAAGTGTTGGGTGCACTAAAGAGTGTAATGAGCTGTAGGACGTTGGGGATGGAAGCAAAGAGAGGGCTGTATGAGGGTGTTGTTGTCCCAACTATGCTTGGGGAGGAGAGAAGAAGGTTGAAAGTATTCGAGATGAAATGTTTGAGGAGCATGGCTGGAGTAACGCTGAGAGACCGGATCACCAACGACGTGGTTCGAAACAGAACAGGGATGGTGAAGAAGTTTGAGGACAGAGTATATTCGCGCGTTCTGAGATAGTTCGGGCACATGGAGAGGATGGATGAAGGGAGATTGACGAAAAGTGTGATGAATGCTGAGGCGAGTGGTCGTAGGCCTAGAGGTAGATCGAAGTTTGGATGGATGGATGGTGTGAAGCAGGCCTTGGGAAGGAGAGACATGAATGTGGAGGTGTCGAGAAAGCGTGCAATGAACAGGCGTGAGTGGAGAAAGGTTGTGAATGGTTGATTTTGACGCTGCTCTGATGCGCTTTTCCGCCCTTGGCACCCCGCTGTTGGGATGGTCGTGGGTGGGGGGTGCCCGGCCATTATGACGCGGCGGGGGTAAACCAGTGAAAACTGTCGGGCCCTGCTGCTGACGACGAGCCTCGGACTGCGCTCGTGACCCAGAGTGTGTGTTGAGGGGGTACCGGCCGGACCCTTGAGCACAAAAGGGCTAAGTTGAGTGAGTGTGAGGGTGTGAGGTGCGCCTTGCTGTTTGCCACCCCTCTTTCTGGGGGATGCGGCCTAGTGTCTGTCTGTATCTGTACATTTTATGATCAATTGAGTAGGAGCGTTGATCTCATGCAATTGTTCCTGTTACTTGTGTGTAGAAGAAGGTGGCTGTGAAAGTTATTTTTGTGATCTCTCTTAAAGGAGCTATAATTTTGAATAAACGTACTAATTCAATTATCTACTTTTATGTGTCAGAAGGTGTCTCTGGATAGTGCCCTTCCGATCAGTTCTGAATGAGCATTGCTCACAAGCTATTGGTTTGATTCTATCACTTCTGTGTGTCAAAAGGTGCGTCGTAAGAGTGCTCTTCCGATCAGTTCTGAATGAGCATTGTTCACAAGTTATTGGTTTGATTCTATTACTTATGTGTGTCAGAAGGTGCGTCTTAAGAGTGCCCTTCCGATCCGCTCTGAATGAACATTGTTCACAAGCTAATGGTTTGATTCTATCACTTATGTGTGTCAAACGGTGTACCTTAAGAGCGTTTTTCTGATCTGTTCTGAATGAGCATTGTTCGCAAGCTATTAGTTTGATTCTATCACTTCTGTGTGTCAAAAGGTGCGTCGTAAGAGTGCTCTTCCGATCAGTTCTGAATGAGCATTGTTCACAAGCTATTGGTTTATTTTTAGTACTCATGTGTGTCAAACGGTGTGCCTCAAGAGCGTCCTTCTGATCAGTTCTGAATGAGCATTGTTCACAAGCTATTGGTTTGATTCTATTACTTAGGTGTGTCAAAAGGTGTTTCTCAAGAGCGCCCTTCCGATCAGTTCTGAATGAGCATTGTTCACAAGCTATTGGTTTATTTTTAGTACTCATGTGTGTCAAACGGTGTGCCTCAAGAGCGTCCTTCTGATCAGTTCTGAATGAGCATTGTTCACAAGCTATTGGTTTATTTTTAGTACTCATGTGTGTCAAACGGTGTGCCTCAAGAGCGTCCTTCTGATCAGTTCTGAATGAGCATTGTTCGCAAGCTATTGGTTTATTTTTAGTACTCATGTGTGTCAAACGGTGTGCCTCAAGAGCGTCCTTCTGATCAGTTCTGAATAAGCATTGTTCACAAGCTATTGGTTTATTTTTAGTACTCATGTGTGTCAAACGGTGTGCCTCAAGAGCGTCCTTCTGATCAGTTCTGAATGAGCATTGTTCACAAGCTATTGGTTTGATTCTATTACTTAGGTGTGTCAAAAGGTGTTTCTTGAGAGTGCCCTTCCGATCTGTTCTATAGAAACATTGTTCGCAAGCAAATCGTTTCATCTTTTTGCTGGCATGAGTTAGAATGTGATCATAGAAATAACACTTACAATCTGACCTGTACCAACAGGGATTACAAACGAATGTTTTATGAACATTACTTGTGTGGGTCAGTAGATGTTTTGATAGAGTGGACTGATGATCAGCTCTGTATGTACATTGATTGCAAGCAAATGGTTTGATTCCACTACTTTTGTGGTTCAGAAGGTGCTTCTGGAGATTTGCTTTATATTTTGTTCTGTAGAAGCAATGGTCACATGCAAAAGGCTTTATTCTGTTATTCTCGTGTCATAAGATGTGTTTGCGGAGAGTTTCCTTATAATCTGTTCTATAGGGGCACTGGTCACAACCAAACAATTTGATCCTATTGCTTTCGTGTCTAACAACATGATTCCGGAGACTACATTTACGATCAGTTTTATACGAGCACAAGTTACAAGCAAACGCTTTGACTCTATCACTGTTATGCGTGAGGCTGTGTCTCGTGAGTTTTTGCTTGCAATCGGTTTTGTAAAAACATTGATTGCACTGAAAGGGTTTGCTTCTTTTACTGTCATGACGTAGACGATGTTTTTGCAAATCCTGCTTAAATTTTGTTCTGTATGAACACAGGTCACAAGTGAATAATTTGAGCCCACTAGCCTCCCGTTGTATGGACTCCAATTGAAGGGTAGTCTCTTTATAAGCTTTGTGGTTAGGCTTCGTTCCACTATTTGCATGCTTAAGAAGGTGTTTCTGGATTGTATCCCTGCTCTCTGTTCTGTATGAACAAAGGTGAGAGGACAACGGTTTATCCCTATTATTTGTTTTGAAATTGTCACAGTCAAACTGTTGATCCATGTTACTGTCGAGACAAGCAATGGCAAGGTGATTTAGATAATAATCCTTATCATTTGTCTTGTACTTACATTGAATGCAAACAAACGAATGTTCACCTCCAGCTTTGTGACCATTTAGATGCCCTTGCATAGCTAACTGACTCCCAGTTTTGAACGGACAATGCGGGCAAAGAAACTTTGGCAAAGAGGAGGAAGAAAGATACCCGTCAGCTGTTTTGGATTCTTCCAGCAACAAAACTATTTTATCATCTGCATTATATTTGACTAACACCCTTATAGACGCTGGATCCAAAAGACGACTACTGACTAAACTACTTCCAGTAAGGCAGTCCGAGGAAGTAGTAAAAATAGACCTCACTTGGGAGTGAGGCGGCAGATATCCAGCAGAGGCTGAGCAACTCCAGCTCGGACCTGCGTCGCACTCAACAGGCGCCTGTGACACAAGGAAAATAACTAAACATTTATTACAGAAAAAAACTTTACCAATACACTGACATGATAAAGATCGTCATCATTTAGCTGAAAAGCCTATGTCGCAGAAAAAAGCAATAACTAACAGTTAATACTGATGGACAAACATGAAGCGTATACCTTGTTGGTAGCTAGATGCTTCAAAACATACTGTGCATGAAAAATAGTCTTGAAGCAACAAAAAAAACTCAGCTTTCAAGTTTTCATGAATGCGGAGCAAGACTACACACCTTGAGTGCCCAGCTTGCTTGTGCTTTGCATTACACTTCAAACAATGTTAATGGAAGATTATACACTGATGCAGTACCAAAGCACATTCCATAGTAGAGTAGCTATAATCTCTCATTAACATTGTTCGAAAGGTTAATGCACGACGGTGGCAAGCTCTGTATCAGGACAGTGGGAAAACATAATAAAAATACACATTTTGTATTCAAAGTATACGATTTTAAATGTACTAGAACATTTTACGAATGTTGGATAGTTCTATCACTTTCAATGCTAAAATTTGTCAACAAACGTTGCAAGAACGCAGCAATGATATTAAATATTCGGTAAAAGAATCCGTACTTGGCACCAAGTACACTACGCATCAGATGCTTTAACCTCACCTTTGACAATTTGAATGGGGTTTCATAGATAATTGCCTATTCAATACTGAAGACCGAGGGGTAGCTCAATAAGGTTCAGTGGCAAGCACCGCATGGACAACAAGTGAATGTTCGAGCCGCAACACATTGGATAGTGAATACTGCTACCGCGCGTTCATACAAAATACAATTCGAATCTTCATTCAACGAAACTCAATTCAACAACACCACTACATCCTAGAGATCAATTTTTGTTCAATTAGATTGAAAAGAAAGTATCTGAAATAAACAACAGCTCATTGCAACTCAATCGTTTTGTTCTTTGATGTTTTCTCGTAATTGATCAATTAAGTAACATGAGCAGAAGCATTGTCAGATATATATTTTTTTATCACTTCTCAAGAAACGGTTAGCCATTGATGAGAACTGTGTGTTCTTTTAATCCAATAGCTGACTAAATACATAGATAGAGATGCACAGATGTATCGGTAACGTAGCTGCTGCCACTCGTTGGCAGTATTAACCGCGGAGGCGTCGCCACTTTCTAGCAGTATTGGCAGCGGAGGCGTCGCCCCTTTCTAGCAGTATCGGCATCAAAGGTTATCCAACTTAGCAGCAGCATCGGAATGCGGATTTGCTGCAAATACCACTGATGTTCTTAAATCCTCATCCTATTTAAATTTGTGCGACACAAAAGAATATGGTAGTTATCTGATGTAAAACAATGCGTACAATATTTTCTCATATAATACAGCTTAACTTATTTCGATGACCGTAAACACTAACATGCACATGTCCTGAAGTTCCATCAACTCAACTAAAAGAACGCACTACAACTCGACAACTGTTCAGTACAATGATACACTGTTTAACATTGCTCATTAGTTATGGCTTAGTATTGATCGCGCTGGCAACTGTTCAGAACAATGATACACTGCTTATACATTGTTCATTAGTTATGGCTTAGTATTGATCGCGCTGGCAACTGTTCAGAACAATGATACACTGCTTATACATTGTTCATTAGTTATGGCTTAGTATTGATCGCGCTGGCAACTGTTCAGAACAATGATACACTGCTTATACATTGCTCATTAGTTATGGCTTAGTATTGATCGCGCTGGCAACTGTTCAAAACAATGATACACTGTTTATACATTGCTCATTAGTTATGGCTTAGTATTGATCGCGCTGGCAACTGTTCAAAACAATGATACACTGTTTATACATTGCTCATTAGTTATGGCTAAGTATTGATCGCGCTGGCAACTCTTCAGAACAATGATACACTGCTTATACATTGTTCATTAGTTATGGCTTAGTATTGATCGCGCAGGCAACTGTTCAGAACAATGATACACTGCTTATACGTTGCTCATGAGGCACACTTCCTATGCCTCATCGATGCATTGCTCACAAGCTCATACGCTCAAAGCTCAGCCCAAGAATTGTTGAGTTGATTTAAGCCTCATTTCCAACCGAGCCTCAACTTAAGTCATTACAGGCTCCCCTGTAGGGCTCGACGATCATGAATTCCAGTAGGCTCGCACACCTCGGCGTGCGGGAAAAACAACGTTGTCAAGGTTAGAACGTTTTAAAAAATTCAATCGCGTCAGACGCACGCTGGTGCGCACAAGAAAACCGTTTAGACGAAATGAATCTCCGCTTTCAATCACTTAGAAGTTCAAGAGTAATATGTATGCACGCTAGTGCGCACAGATATCATCGTTGAGACTGGTACAAGGTGCACGGCTACACACACGAAGTAAGCTCCGACAGCAAAGCAACACAATGTTTACAGCTACGCGGTTTAAATACGTTACAGTTAAATTTATTTATTCAGGTAAGATGAAAATCAGACGAAACGAATCTCCGTCTCAAACCCTTCAGAACCTCAGGAGTAATATGTACGCACGCGCACATATAGTATCGTCGAAATTGGTACAAGGTCAACGGCTTCACGGATCAGATCAACTCCAACCGCAATGCACCGCAAGGTTTATAGTTACGCGGTAAAGGTCAACAACAGAAATTATATATGGTCCGCGCACGCGCAAGCGAGCACGGAGTGAAAAAAACACGTATTCACACAATTACGAACAGGAACTCGCGCACAAATACATTAGCATTATTTTAGACGACAAATTTGTGGATCGTGAAGTGGAAAGAAAGAGCTTGTTCAACATGGGCTGAAAAACTGCTCAGATTATTGACATTACATTCATTGTTTAGGGGGTTAGGGAGGGGGGCAGAGGTCCCTTGGGTTCCGGAGGGTAAATCAATTCCACAGAGTCCCCCGTGCTCCCCGAGTCCCCTCGTCTCAGCTCATCTCGGCTTGTCTCGACTGATTTCGGCCAGTCTCGACTCGTCGCGCTCAACTCGACATGTCTCGACATGTTTCAACTGATTTCGACGCACCTTGACCTGCCTTGACGCGGCTCTCCCCCTCTGGGCTGGCAATCCTGTGGATTTGATTTGGGCCTCATTTCCACCAGAGCCTCAACGTGAGTCATAATAGGCTCCCCCGTAGGGCGCGACCGTCGTTGATTTAGGTAAGTCCGCACGGCCTCGCGTGCGAAAATATTAGCTTTGTCAAGATGAAGTCAGTACATATTTTAACTGTGGCATATTCGCGTACTAGCGCGTACGAGAGATTATAGAGGTAATGCGTATCTTCGTAAAATGTGTTGCTGTTTCTGCGCGTAATGAGGCGGAGGGACCACCTCATTTGCACAGGCGTTAGAGGTTTAAACAGCTTCGTATAGTCCGGTGTGTTTTCCGAAAGCGATAAGCTTTTTACGGTAGGTTGGGTCCGTGAGCAGGCTTTGTAGGTTGCACGGGGGATCTAGGAACGCTCGTCAGGCTGCCGCGAGTGCGTTGCAATCCATCAGTAAGTGTTTCACGCTGATAGCCAATTGGTGGCAACAGGGGCAAGGTGGTGCGTTTGGTCCTATGTCGACATCCATCAGGTGGTTGTGAGTTATCCACGTGTGTCCCGCGCACAAGCGGTTGATGAACACTTGGTCTTTCCTGTTG
>SDVV010036951.1:0-10894 GCA_016164225.1 Gammarus roeselii
ATGCTCGTGGAACATGAGATGTTGAGTGATCCATCAGGCCCTTGTGGGCTACAATAACATGCTCGTGGAACATGAGATGTTGAGTGATCCATCAGGCCATTGTGGGCTACAATAACATGCTCGTGGAACATGAGATGTTGAGTGATCCATCAGGCCCTTGTGGACTACAATATCATGCTCGTGGAACATGAGATGTTGAGGGATCCATCAGGCCCTTGTGGGCGACAATAACATACTCGTGGAATATGAGATGTTGAGTGATCCATCAGGCCCTTGTGGGCTACAATAACATGCTCGTGGAACATGACATGTTGAGTGATCCATCAGGCCCTTGTGGACTACAATGACATGCTCGTGGAACATGAGATATTGAGTGATCCATCAGGCCATTGTGGGCTACAATAACATGCTCGTGGAATATGAGATGTTGAGTGATACATCAGGCCCTTATGGGCTACAATAACATGCTTATGGAACACAAGATGTTGAGTGATCCATCAGGCCCTTGTGGGCTACAATTACATGCTCGTGGAACATGAGATTTTGAGTGATCCACCAGGTCCTTGTGGGCTACAATAACATACTCTTGGAACATGATATGTTGAGTGATACATCGGGCCCTTGTGGGCTACAATAACATACTCGTGGAACATGAGATGTTGAGTGATCCATCAGGCCCTTGTGGACTACAGTATCATGCTCGTGGAACATGAGATGTTGAGTGATCCATCAGGCCCTTGTGGGCTACAATAGCATACTCGTGGAACATGAGATGCTGAGTGATCCATCAGGCCCTTGTGCGCTACAATAACATATTCATGGAACATGAGATGTTGAGGGATCCATCAGGTCCTTGTGGGCTACAATAACATGCTCGTGGAACATGAGATAGTGATCCATCAGGTCCTTGTGGGCTACAATAAAATACTCTTGGAACATGAGATGTTGAGTGATCCTTCAGGCTCTTGTGGGCGACAGTAACATGCTCAGTCATCATAAGATATTGAAAAAAATATTAAGTCTGGGAGTATGGTTTGATCCCGATCTTTCCTTCAAACACCACGTAACTACTCTGTGTTCCAAGTTGAACGGAATACTTTTGTTCCTAAGCTCTGCAAAAAAATAATTGTGTTTCAAATCAAGATAATCATTGTCTACGCTTTAGTATTTCCTCACATCAACTACTGTCTTTCAATCTGGAAGAAATGCACCAAAACTCAAAGAGAGAAAGTGCTACGTTGTATAAACTTTGCTCATGCATAAAATGTGATGGTAATCATAGAAAACGAGACCACGTAAGTCCTCTCCTCGAAAAATTGCAGTGGTCAATATCGACAACAAACTGGCACTCCATGAGTCGATCAGAATTCATAAAAATCTTTTAGAATACATTCCCCCGAGAGACAAAGGTACATATATTCTAGAGGTGAAAAGAACAATCGATTCACAAGGAATAATGCTACTTTGCAGTTTGAACACAGGAAAACAGAAACTGCCGGTAGAGCTTATACGATCACTGGACCAAAATTCCTGAACAACCTCCCAACAAACCTCAAGAATCTTGAATCTAACAAATCCTTCAAGAATAGGCTTAATAAACATCTATCGACCGATAAATTCAAAAACGTATCTTTGCCTACAAATATAAGAGAAATACATTATACCAGTAATCAGAACAGGCATTCTGTTCTCGAACATGTCCGAAAATACCACCACCATAATACTTAATATTGAGCCGCCATCTGATCGTTTATACTCTGACGATACAAATGTTTTCTATGTTCCTACTGAACACAATGGTCTCTGCCAATTATCTTGGGTGTTAACTTGCGTTTTGTCTACTCATATGTTTCGAGTGTTTCAATCGTTTTAGTGCAACTCGAATACGAGATCAATCTTTTCGAGGAATTCGATGTGAATATAATTAATTGAATTATTCCTACCAATCACCGCACCATTTTTGATGATACAATCGTTGCCACATAAAATTATATAGTTCATTACATTCTATAGCAGAAGCATATTCATCCCACTTTTGTACTCCAGTTTTGAACTATTTTGATTGTCAATTATTTAATAATTTCTTATCGGTCATGAAGTGTAGATATTCAGTGTTATGCAAATACTTGATGTATAATTTATGTCGTCTATTCACCTCTTCTTTATTCATGCAATTTTTTAGAGCCCCACCCCATGCTCTTATGATTTCCTAACCCCCGATATTCGCAATTTCCCCAACCCTATGTATTCGTAATTGTCCCAACCCCATGTATTCGCGAATTCTCCTTCCCGTGTGTTGGTATGATTGTCCTACCTCATTTTTTATTGATTTCCCAACAACCGGCATTCCTGATTCTTACCTCAAAAAAGACGTTACCTCTGGACCATTGATGATAATAATCTAGTTAATAATTTGTTGCATCTAATAAGAACCAGCGGCACACTAGCGATAAGCTGCGACGAATTCAATTGAACTTTCGTTTTCATTCATTCAAATAGCGTACATGATAATAAAGTATTATGTGCAAGATAAGATGAATTGAAAACCCATTGCCAGACGATGGAAATAAAGGATTTAATGATCGAGTGCTCCATCAGACCCTTGTGGGCTACAGTTCGAACATAGTATCATGCAAATGAATCGAGGGGATCCTTAATTGCATTAGAGTCCCTGTAGAAGGTGTGGTAATTCGTGTGCCTCTGTTGGATATTTTTTGTATAAACCATCTTTAAGGAGGATTTAAAGGATTCATGGATGTAAAATTTATTCAGGGATAATGATATGTTGACAAAATAACAGAAAAAGCAGGATACGCAGATGATACGTACCAAGTCTTCGTCAGCGTGAGCTGTTCTGAAGACAACATTTGCTATTAAGATGAATTTATTATTATCTTATAACTACGATTGAGGAGTAAGGACCAACCGATGGGCATTGTGAGAGGACTTCTGATATCTGATATTTTGATCCACTCTTTGTTTTTTTGGAGCTCTATGTCTATTGCAAATGAGTGCTCCACAATCTCTGACGAACGAGAAACGTCCGAGTGACTTACAGGAGACAGTTTCTGTATCCAAGTTGGGTAGCGCTTCACAACAAGGCGAATGCCGCACTTCAACGGTAACGGTAATTTAACTTGTCTGAAACTTTTTTATACAATATTGTAGATATAACTGGGATTTGGTGTAGAACATTTAGTGTTACCGATTCCGATGTTGGATCTCTGCTTAGCAAAGAAAATTGCTCAAACATCGATTGATTATAATGGATACGGAAGTTAATATCTTATTTCAAGTATTTTTCCTCTCCTTAATACTTATTCCTTTCCCTGACGTATACTCGTTGCTCTCAGTATATTTCCATTTTCCATACAAGGCTCGCCCAATGCGCCCATTGCGATCAATTAAACGAGGTGCCTCGTCGGGGCTTCCATCAGTACGAACGCCCTCAACTGCTATGATTGAGCCCTGTTTTATATCGACTGAAATGCACGAGAAAAAGCAGAAGGTATACGAATGGAACTGCCAGTGGGGAACAGAATGAATGATAAAGATTCAGTTCCATCATTGAAACGTCGTTGCTTGATATAAAAATAATTATCTTCCCACAATATCATCGGATACAATTAACGTTTGTATGAATCCAAACCTTATGATTATTTTATTTCATATAAAATGAAAAAATAAACTTGTCTGTTTCGCATAGAGTGCATTGCTTTCCTTAAGAAAAAGAGTAAAGGAAAACAATGACTAATTTTTTGTATCAGAATAAATTTATAAAATTATTATCCCCAACACCCATTCATCTAACCACTCAACGCGAAGCCTCCCGCCTCCTCTGAAGAGCTCTACGCATTTAAATTAGTCATCTCAATTGAAAATAGATCTCCTCCCCAATTAAACCGTATTCTCAGAACTCTGCACAGAACTCTGCACATAAACACCCCGCCGCTCTACGTAAAATCCAGCACGGCCTCTTTATAATCTCTGAGTCGAGTCAAGCAATCAAATTCTGCTGGATCCCTGGCCACGTGGGAATAACTCAATAACCCTCCACCCTACACCCTACACCCTACCGAGGGTTGTTCTCATCAGCCACTCCCACATAACATCTCGATGGAATGACATGTAGCAACAAAGCGAATAAAAAATGCCCCAAAAATGCTTTCAGGTAAGCCCTCGGTTGGAGAATGGAAAACCAAGTTCTCCAACGGAAAAGACCAAATGTTCATCAACCGTTTGTGCACGGGACACACGTGGATAACCCACAGCTCCCTAATGGAAGTAGAAAGGGGACCAAATGCGCCACCATGTCCCTGATGCCACCAGGTGGCATTCAGCGTGAAAATCTTACTGATGAATTTGCAGCACACTCGCAGCGGCCCAACAAGCCTTTTTGAATCCCCCGTGCAACCAACAAAGCTTCTATACTAACCTAACCAACCGGAAAAAAAAATGAATCGCTATCGTAAAACCCACCGAACTATACGAAGCAGAGTAAACTCGATTTCCGGTGCTGGCGAGGTTGTCACCTCACTCCACAATGCACAGAGGATAATCCGTTTATGTAGCTACGTTTAAACCCCCTCCGTTCCTCACGCCCCAGCGTGCGTATGTACCGCAATTAAAGTGTAAAGGAACTTATTTGTGATTGAGTCACTGGTTTCGATGATCTTCGTGCCCCATCTGGGAGCGTGAGATGACTCGCGTTGAGGCTCCAGTGGAGATAAACCCCTAATCCTAATCCTGAAGCCTCCCTCCCAACTAGTAGTCTTAATACCAATCCTGAGGATGGTAATAACATCAGCAACACAAAATGCTTTGTGCGGGGCTTTACGTCGTTGCACTCATCGGTTTATTATTGCTCAGATCCTTTCTACTGCGTTGTCTAATTTATTGGACGCTGTAGCTCCAATGAAGGATTAGGGAGGCTGTTAAGGAGTATTGACGGCGATGGGACGCCACTCAAAATGTATATTATATGGACAAATAGAAGCGGAAGTAGGACATTTCTCTATCCGACATCTCGAACTATCTTGGGCTGTGGGCACGCGACCGATATCTCAGCAGCATGATAAGAGAATCATCACCTTAGGCTCTAGGTAAGCAACTGATATCTCAGCAGCATGATAAGAGAATCATCACCTTAGGCTCTAGGTAAGCAACTGATATCTCAGCAGCATGATATAAGAAACATCACCTTAGGCTATTATAGGTAAGCGACTGATTTCTGAGAAGCCTGACGATAGAAACATCACCTAAGGCTTTAGGCAAGCAATCGAAATCTCAGCAGCCTGATAATAACAAATATTTCCGTGTTACTCTGCTGTCGCGACTGGAAGCCTGACGTGTTGAATGCCTGTCACATCTGAAGGCAGGAATGTTCACCAATCAAAGTTGCGCTCGAGCCTGCAGCAGGATTTCGTATTTTTTGAGAAGAGCAAAGACCCGGAATCCCGATCAGTCCACTGCACACAACCAAGAGTGTTGGTGAACGCCTAAAATCGACAACACATGCTCTGCTAGGGAATCCTCGAGACTCCCCTATCTTCCTATGTCGAATAGTGGAATTGATGTGCTATGTATGGTACTTTCGTTATTTTGACAATGAGCAAACTTATGGGCCATATATTTGCGTGAATTTTCTGAGGGGAGAGGTCATTAAATTCCTTTTGTGTTCAGTCGTCATGACGATAAACTAACCCTGTCGGTTCTTCGAGTGGAGTTTTTGAACTTAATTGGCCACATTCGCAGCTTCAATGGAAATACTGACCAGTTTTTCCTTCTGATGCTCCAGTCACTGTTAAGGCAAGTAGACATGGTTAGGGCAGGTAGATATGGTTGGGCAGGTAGATATGGTTGGGCAGGTAGATATAGTTGGGTCATAGTTATTCTTCCAGAGATGCGGCTCAGGGGGACCAGTGCGTGCTCCTGCTCTCTTCGGTGTTATGGCGCATGCCACTTTGTGAAAGGATGGTGACAGAGGCAGCGAAGTTTTGCTTTTTAGCTGAGTAGAATGCAGTGTAGACGAGAAAGAACATCTCGGTATATGCAGTAGTATAATCGAGTCGAACTGGGGTCTAAAAAAATCTGTATTATTGCCGTCAATTGTCTTCATGCGAATCGTCCATTGTTGTTTTCAAATGGAGGGCATTGTGTGCTAGAACGACGTTGCAAATGTTGAAAAAATTGAAGCCGGTGATCAAAATGGGAAGTTGCACTCTAAAAATTGTAATCCCTTAACACAATTTGTTTATTCTGTGCAATGAATTCATTGCTTGCCCCCCCCCCCATAAAACACTCACTTTTGTACAGAGGAACAATCTGGATATCCATGCCTTCTGAACCATATTTCGTTTACCTGGTTGAATAGTTACAAAACTAGAATATTTTATACAAATATTATTGACCACTGATGTTTCGACAGAGCCAAAGCCAAAAATATATTGACGTCCCGTAATCACTTTCTTGCTAATGCAACTAAATTTATTAATCTCTTTACAAATTGTTCTTCGATTGTTCCCCTACCGGAGACGTCAATCAACTAACTGAACATTTCATGAAAAACAATACATTTTATATATTGATCATGATTTCCCTCGTTGATTAAATTTGTTCGCACCAATCGATTTCAGAATCCTTGGCTGTTCCCTGATATTCTGAAGTCATTTAAATCCGGTCGATAAATTTTAAATGATTTAAATAGGGGTTATTGTTGGAATAATAAAATGAAGCATAAAAAAAATACCGTGGTGCTAAAATAAAACTGACTGAAAAAAATCAGAATAGCCTTGATTTTGTTAAAGAATCTTGAAGTCTCTTTCAAGACTCTCTGTCGCGTGACTAAATAAGGCAATCGAATAAAAAAATTATATCATGTGTGTTGAAAACAGTTGCTCATTTGGATATGTCGAATAAATGTAATATCTTTTTGTGTGCGTTGCCGATGATCGGCCAGTTTTTACCTATTAACGACTCTCCGTTAAACATTCCTGATGTTGCTACCCCAAATCCTAATTTAATTCACTCGTCACCTTAGCTGTATGTAACAAAATGGTTGCCAGTTAAACAAGAAGATGAAATTCCTTACCGGTCAAAATCTGCCTTTTAGCAGGACGTGCAATTGTAAAACCAATCCACGAGATATTTTTTGAAGGCTGCAGGCACCATCCCTGATATTCTTAAGTTCGCACAGGTACTCCAAATGATCGTCTGATTTCGTTGCTTTCTCTTTTGCGCATGGCTTCCGAGAGATGAATGGCCTCTAGGCTCGTTAGTTTAGTAGAGAAGTTTCCTCTATTTCCTCCTATCAGTCTAGCTTACTGGTCTTTTCTCCGTACTTCTTCAACAATTCAATTAGCCCTAGGGTTAGTAGATTTTTTTTGACTTGGACGAATATCTAGTGGCCAGATGTGCTCAAATAGTTTTTTTCAATTACCTAGGCCAGTTTTTTTGTCAATTTCTGGTTGTGTGATATATTAACGACCTCCCGTATGTTGCTTCAAAACTTGCATCTGTTCTCATTGCCGACGATACGACGACCTCAGCAAACCATTGCGAATAGGAGACTGAAAACCTAAATTAATATTGAACACAATCAAAGTAAGTATCGAATTAATCCTATGAGTTGATGGAGACACTTGATATTCTTATTGAATTGTATTGTAAAGTTTTTGATTGCGCTGTTACATTGGATTTTATTTCAGATGAAACGTGGCTAAGTGAGGATCGGTAACGATCGGTAACGATCGTTAACGATCGGTAACGATTAAAGATTCACAAAGAAAAGATATGTAGCGTTTTCTATGAAAATTTAAATTGTGACCAGACATTATATCGTAACAAATATCCATATTCAGTTAAATCTCTTATGGAAAATCTAGATTTTTTTCACTACAGTCAATCCATAAACAAGTTTTATCTTGCTACTATGCTCCAAGTGTATATTGTAGTTATAAGAAATTGTATAATTCTAATATTTATTTGAATGTGTCTCTGTGGAACGGAGGCATTTCTTAAATCAATAAGTGACCGTTCAATATACTGGACTTCGAGGGCCTCTATTTTTGAACACGTTAGTGACTCAACGGAGAAGAGCTAATAACTTTAACTGGCAGTTCTTATATCTTTGAATATTTTAGTAAACCAAAACAAATATTATCTAAACTAATCACTAGCTGTTCTTCATCCTACTCATTTAGTGCTGTCTTTATGATTGTATTTTCGTTGACTTCCATCTTAAGCTAATTGTAATCTTGTTTGTGAGGGTGTGTGATCAAGGGTGTGTTTCCTGTTGCCCGGAAATCTATCACCTGTATCGAGAGTTGTTGTAACAATATAAGTTGCTCTGATCAGTTATTTGATTTGAATTAGAATTTGAAATATATGCAATTTGAAAGGTAATGTAAATAATCAAAACCGAATCAAAACCAACGCGTAAAATACGAACCAAAATTGCGAAACATTTGTCATCAGGCGATGAATCAGAATAACAAGCACTCGTCAGTAATATGATATAATAACCAGGGTTACGCTATCTGTTTGACGAAAATTCTAACCATAAAACAAACTGCTTATTTTGAGGAAAAAAAACGGATGTTAAAACATTTTCTTTCGTCAATTATAGCATTCTAGTGATGCCTGAGTTTGTAAGCAAAATTAATTCAATCAACATTACTTCCCTGCCCAGATGAAAATAATAATAAGCTTTTACTAAATGAGAATCGGTTCTGTGTCAATATAAGCACAGCATAGCTGGTGTTCAGCCTTCACGTGTTAAACAAGTTCAACTTAGCTAATGTTCAGCCAACAAGCTCATCAAAGGTAATGTTCAGCCAACAAGCTCCACAAAGCTAATGTTCAGCCAACAAGCTCATCGAAGCTAAGGTCAGCCAACAAGCTCCACAAAGCTAATGTTCAGCCAACAAGCTCATCAAAGCTAATGTTCAGCCAACAAGCTCCACAAAGCTAGTGTTCAGCCAACAAGCTCATCGAAGCTAAGGTCAGCCAACAAGCTCAACAAAGCTAATGTTCAGTTAACAAGCTCAACAAAGCTAGTGTTCAGCCAACAAGCTCCACAAAGCTAGTGTTCAGCCAACAAGCTCATCGAAGCTAAGGTCAGCCAACAAGCTCAACAAAGCTAATATTCAGCCAACAAGCTCAACAAAGCTAGTGTTCAGCCAACAAGCTCATCAAAGCTAAGTTCAGCCAACAAGCTCAACAAAGCTAATGTTCAGCAAACAAGTTCAACGAAGCTCATTTTCAGCCAACAAGCTCAACGAAGCTAATTTTCAGCCAACAAGCTCAACGAAGCTAATATTCAGCTTTCACTGGTTAGAAGTACACAATGTATTCACAACGTAGACTCCACGAACAAATTTTCTTCCACGCTAGTGAATACATGTATGGTAAACGGGGCTTGTTTATTTGATAAATTTGACTTGCTGCCCTCGAAATGAAAGTCTGAGATCCGATGAATAATCCATGTCGGTCTAACCTTCAGCATCCACCATTACCTCCAAAGTTACGTATGCAACAATATGAAGTTGAAGCACGAACATTTTGTAAGCGCTCATTTTTCGTCCTCAATGTTTTCTCGCGTACAGTTAAATGTGTGATTCCACTGAAAATCAAATGATCAAAGTGAATGAAACTTTTTTTGGTAATATTGATAGAATGATAGAACAAATAAACTTCCAACGCCATGACTTAACATCATTAATTACGAGAGTAATAATGGGCAACCACACCTTTGTCGTAAACAATGTTTTCAATCCAGCCGGTTCAAAGTCCGGATCTCGCCAGACCGGGCGTGGGTCTGTCGATCTCACGCTTACGAAAACCACCCGCTCCTATTCAGACCACCCGCTTCTAATCAGACCACCCGCTCTAAATCAGACAACGAAATGAAGATGCAACAACGCAACGCCCCTTCAAACATGTATCTATCGAGACAAACCGAAAGAAATCGAGGTGGGTCGATAGTAGTCGAAACGAGTCTCACAAGAGAAGATCGAAGAAAAAGTAGAAAATATCCTCTTAATCTAATCGAGGCGAGCCGAGGCGGGTCGGGGTGAGTCGAGACAAGTTGTGACGAGCGAGTCGAGTCGAGGCGAATCGAGGAACGTTAAGGTGAGTCGAGGCGAGTCAAGGCGAGTTGAGTCGAGAGGAGTCGAGGGATGTTGAGGTGAGTCGAGTCGAGTCAAGTCGAGTCTTATAAAAGAAGAAACTTGTAAAGTTTAGAAAATAGGCGTAATATGCAGAAATATTTTCCAAGGCATGCATGCATATGTACCAGAATTCAGAATACTAATTCCAACGAAGTATTCTTTCCTCACACACTGGAGAGCTAAGCCACCTCAGTGGACGATTTTCGCATAACTGGCTTATGATATTATTATGTTCGACCTCTAGCATCTGGAGAACGTGTTGGGGTCTTCCGAAATCAAATAAAAGAACAGTAACAGTTCTTTGGGTTCGTGTGATAACCGTGAAACATGAACCGACACATGGGCGGCAAATCAGAATTTTTCACTTTTTATCACTAGTGAACTACGTAAGATAGATCATTAGGGTTTTCAACAGATTCAAATCCCCAAGGGTTTGCCAACAGGATCTATGTTGTATCAGAACAGTTCTGCAGACACTGCTTTATTGTTACATGCTAAGCGAAGCTTATCTGAACTTATTATGCATTCAGTTAGATTCAATCAAACGGACTAGCGATATCCGACACAGATTTCCTGGAAAAGTGCATTGGTACTTAGTATGGTGACTGTCGATCACATTAGGTTTGTTCTGTGTGCTGTCGAAAGGATCTGTGACGCATTGAACTTATTTGTTTTAAACGTAATACCCTCCAATTAATCAAATTTACCAAGATCGGAGCATATAT
>SDVV010036952.1:0-10894 GCA_016164225.1 Gammarus roeselii
ATTATAATAACTCATCATCTTCCACATATATTTTATCGATCCTTATTTGCATTACTTCATTCTCAATTGTTTTATAAGTCTAGAAAAAATGCTTTCGATAGAAAGGAGGTCGTTTCCCGCGCTTCAAAGAACCGGGGGTGAAGAAAGGAGGGGGGGTGTGTTACCCTCCCCGGCTAAACCCCAGGAATGCCAAACACGACACCAAGCCTCCTCCACTATCGAAACACATATACACATGGGTTAACAATGGAATGTCTTAGTTGGCAGGGTATGAGAAATGTTTCCCACACTACAATTTGAATCGCATTATATCAGATCTCACCAATAAACTAACTTTACACATAAAATCTCCCGTAATTTCACCTCTTTGGTCAATCATTAAGGATATTGTCACAGAAAAGACGACCATAAAGGTTAAACCCTTATACTGGTGACCCTCAAACACTCTTCTCAATTAAAACAGACATAAAGGGATAACTTAAAAAGAAAACAGTGCTTCAGCTCAAATAATGAACACCATTCAATCTTTCAACGTTCAAATTACCCAGAAATAGCATTATGACTATAAGCATGTGACTGGACCACGTGACACAACTGTGCGCAGAGGCCTGCATACCACAGTTCTGACAACCGGATGTCCACGCTCGGACCGCAGAATTCCTGCATGCCTGCAACTTGGCCCTTGGCGTCAACGAAAATTTTATAAGTTTGGCAGTAGAACACCACCTCATAACAGGGAATACCAATGTGTTCAGTGAACTTAGTTATAAATTTTACTTCAATTATATAATTTTTGGAGAAAATAAATCTCGTGCACATAGATACATTGTCTTATTCATTTAAGTTTTCAATGGAACAGAGATATCAACATTTTCAACAATAGAGTGCATAATTCGTTGAATCCACAAACCACGTGGGACGCAAGAGTAGTGAATTAATGATAATACAAAATCAACGTACCAACGAAACAACTAATGATAACGGTCATTGAAAATAAGGCCAGCACAAGCATCCCAAGTGTCAAATGCAGTGTTAAATGAAACCATGCGACAGGAATAATTTTTATTTCATCATTGCACTCCACGCCTGTTTAGTAGTCATGATCATTTCAGTGATGATTGATAACATTCATGTGTGTGTTTAACTACAAGATTATCACATGCACGCATGCCGCAGCAGCTGAGCAGCGCAATCATAACAATAACGCAGCAGAAGGCTACTGCACGACTTTTAATAAGGTTGATGTGGGCCACGCTGCTCAAATTCAGCCAAATTTAAAGAATTGAACTGTGACGGCAGCGCACAGAGCAGCGAGCACAGCGGCAACGCAGCACTAGTGGCAGCGTGGCAACGAAGCAGACAGCTAACGTCGGTCAAAAACCCACACAGTTCTCTACAACCCACTCGAATATCGAATTATTTCCCTTAGTCGAGGAAATATTCTTGTTGATATAATTCACATGTATTTCAGTGGTCATGAGAGTCAACATGGTTGATAGAATGTATGCAGAAAACACTAAAAAAGATCCATTTCATATGTGCTAGAAAGTAGCAAAGCCATCAATTGCAAGCCTTTTGTCATTGCATTTCATTTCACGGAAAACGTGCATTGCTTTGTCAAACTGCATTGGACTGATAGCCGTGTACATTTGTGTGTTCATTTCCAATAGGAAACCTTGAATATTTTTTTGTGTTCTATCATTTCATTTTTCATCATATCTCACTTGTGAGTCCTTAAATTACATGTCTTGGCGTAATTTTAATATTATAACATGCACGAATGCCGCGGCAGCTGCAAAGCGCAAAAGCACAATAACGCAGCAAAAGGCCATTGCAAAATCTTCAAATAAGGTTGACGCAGGCCACACTGCTCAAATTAAGTCAAGTTCAAAGCTTTAAACTGAGACGGCAGCGCGACACGCAGCACTAAGCAGTTTGGCAACGCGGTAACACAGTGCAGGCAGTCAACGCATAGAGTAGTGTGCGGTGCGGTCACACACGCAGCAGAGTCAAACAGCCGAAAGCAGGTAGAGACATTCCCTGCCCGCAGACTACCTCCCACATTAGCAAGCACAAGCGGTAGGGCAAGTACGGCACGCAGCGCCCAGCCTAGGGACAACACAGGCCGGAGAGACACCGCGTGTCAAACTTAACTGTCCAGCGGGACAGAGACAAGAAATTTGCTAACATCACAGCGTTAGGAAATCACAACTGTTCAGACCAGCCAGCACGAGCAGCGGTGACTGAGCCCCGAGTGTTAAAATCGACTGTCCAGTCAAGTAGAGTGCCGAGTGGCACATCAATTGTAACTGTGTATAACTTAACGACAATGCAGCAGAGTGCTTTTCAGAACTATCCGCGAGATATTCGTCAAGAGCGATAGCAACCCTAACCCCAATTACGGTGACCATCTCATTAAAAGTTTCAATAACATTCGATTGTCGAGGAAAAATTGCGTTAGTACTTATTACTCACACAAAATCGGAACCGTATATGTAAAATTGAATGCGTTACATCAGAATTGATCATTGTAGCATTTTCAAATTACCGACGTTAGTGTTTGCATAAGCGTTCATTCAAATATATATCGTAACTGTACAGACGTTAAAATAAATACGAATTAGAGCGTTCAAATGTTAATTCAGTGTCACAGCGATTCAAATTAAACAACGTCTATATTTGCATAAATGCGAATTCTTAGATTTCCAATACCGTTCGTTCTCAGTACAATTAATTTCAGTTTATACCGAATTCTGTTTTGCAATTTAAGATCCAAGCGCGTGCAAATAAGTCAACATGGTGGTAACTGACGAAAACGTTCCACCACAACCGGCGGCGACACCAAAAATGCCGATTTCGGTTCAGCTAACCCCGTTCAATACAGGCGATGTACCCTTATGGTTCGCTCAGGTCAAAACCTTATTCGACCTTTAAGTGGTATCAGACCCGTTGGTCCAATTTAAGTTAGTGATAGGTGCGTTAATCCCAGATGAAGCGGCGGAAATAAGAAATAACATCTTAAATCCTCCCAAGGACATTCCAATCGCAACCATCAAAACCGAGCTGCAAAACAGTTACGGACTTTCGTCGCGCCAGCGTATTCGAAAATTATTTAATAGCAAAAAACTTGCCGACAGAAAGCCGTCAGCTTCCCAATGTCAAATGCTGACATCAGTTGATGGACCGGCCAAGCCAGACGAGAAATTCATGAAAAACCCTTTTCTACAAAGACTCCCATCAATACTTGCGTTAGCAGTAGACGAGCTTAGCCTGGAGAAATTAGCCCTTCATGCCAATCGCATCATGGAGGTAGAGGCACGAAACGGTCTTTCGATAGCCCACATCAGTGAACCGGTAGCAAACAGCGTCAACGCGCGTCAATTCGCTCCGATGTCACTAAAACCAGCAATGCCAGCGTCGGCACCACAGAGCGAAATAACTCAGTTGGCGGATATTCTGAAACAACTGCAACCGAGCATCACGAGCCTAGCTGCGAAGCTCGAAAAACTAAAGTAATCGGTCTGACGCAGAGGCGACAGCCGCGGTAAAGAGCGTGTAGAGGTCCCCAATTGACCCGACATTAATCCTTATATCACTAAGCGCATTATACGTGCATCACAAGCACCTATTGCTTTTAAGCAATAACCTCTTTTGATCTCATTGATCGCATCTCTCTGTGTGTAGCTACAACATTTCTGTTCAGCTAGTACAAAACTGCTTCCAACCATAATGGCAGTGCAACAAATATTTATTTTGAATAAATAAATACGTATACCCACGCACAAAAAGCCATTGAACATATTCATCAGAAGGAATAAATAATTCAGATAAAAACCTTGAGACAAACATGGCAACAATGACTTCCCAGATAAACACCCGAGAGGGCTTTCTTGACTCTCTGGAGCTCGATCAGACAACACACCGTGTGTCTGATTCTGCTTGAGTCGTGTGTTCTTTCTGGAACACATGCATTTAAATAGCTGAAACCGTGTGTGTTGTGACGACGGCCTTGCGAATGTTACTGATTCAAAGTGACATTGTGCTAGATACGACATGTTAGTGATACGACATGTTCGTGACGACATGTTAGCTAGCCAGCTAGGCGGCTAAGCCAGGCCACAACCGGCTAGGCTTGACCAGGCCACAAGAATTTTCACTGTTTCCTTACCACGTTTTACTGAAAAATAATAAGTATACCAAACATGCTCATCATCACATGACATTCATGAGTAACTAATTTTTTTTTTATCATCCATGAGGTTCTCCCCGATCCAGGATTGTATCCTGAATACAATCGGAAGACGAGCCTTCATTTTATGCTGCGGATTGGTGCAGAACACCAGTGAATCAACTACCTGTTTGTACGCCGACCTCCGGCTGGCACGCCTCTGAGACCAAACTCGTGGACCTTGCTTCCATCACTGTCATTCAAGCGGGTAATCTTGTCACTCACCCGTGATAAGATTACCCGCTGCCGGCTTTCATATCTCCCTTCCTTTCCCCTTCCATATTACCTCGGATGTCTTCTCTCAGTTAAGTTGTGAATTTATAATTACACAATACAATAGATTGATTTCATGTCATATGCTTGTCCTGGTATGGTATAGGTGCGTGCCCATAATACTCAACCCTATTTAATTTTACTTAATAATTTTGATGACAATTATTTCATTTTTTTGAGTCCGAAATTTATGCACAGATCCCCGAAAAAGGCTACGCTCAAGTGTGCTTATTTTCTAAATAACAATATTCATATTTTAATTTGAAACATATCGAAGGTGCCTTGAAATTGCAAGCGCCGTGTACACTTGAATTCTTGCAGCTCACATAAGCTAACTTCAATTTTTCACTAAGCTGGTTTTGCCAACAACACACACCAAAGCACATAGGATACATTTTCATTTTCCAATCTTTGTGATAACCTTGTTTTTAAAAGCTCGTGCTCACCTACAACTGGTGTTACCTCCACCTTTGAGGTATTGCAATCTAACAACACACATAGGAACTTCATTTTTATTTCAATCTCTCAACAAAATCATTTTGCATTCCACACCTAAGTACACATTCCACATTGACAACAGACATTGCAATTAGAAAATAATTTCTCCCTGTCGGTCAATAGAATTACAGCTTAAAAACAGATTCTTGCCGGCCAAGCCCACACATCCAACATGGTGAAGAACGAGAACCCTGACAGCAACCTTATCGTTGGAAGCCCATCAACTTCCAACAGCATAACTGCAAGTTAGGACTTTAATGTCACACCTTAGATGCCTGGAGCCTCAGCTTCCTGGTTCTACTTACTAGAAGCCGACAACACAGCACATGTTATCACAAATGACCAAACCAAAGTCCGGTTGACACTCAAAGCCCTACCACCAACAACTACAAGTAATACTTCAGGACATAGTCATGAAGGAAGAAGGTAACCGCTACACAATAATTAAAGACAAAATTACTTCCTTAAACACACTACCGGAATCAGTTTGCATACGACAAATTCTGGACAAAGAACGTCGAGGTACCCGCACAATGGCACAGTTCCTGAATCACATTCGACATCTTCTTGGTAGTGACACGGAATCCATTGCACACCACAACAACCCGTTCCTGAAAAAAATGCCCATGAGGAAATACCGACCAACTACAAATATGCACTATTGGTCAACAATAAGACAACCCTTACTGACACTGTGGAGGCAGCAGATAAAATACTCGCTGAATACCCGGAATCGAACATTCCAGTAAACAACATCAGTAGTGTTCAGCCAACATCCACACCACCGCTACAACATAACTTACCTACGCACAGCAACACCACTCTAACTATCAATGCTCTGACCTAGAGAGAACAATCCCCAGTTTGGAGGAGAAAATACATAAAGAGCAACAATCATTCTTGACCAGACTGCAAAAGCTGGAACAGCGACCACACTACAACAACCATGGAAACAGAGTAAGAAGTCTTTCCCACCAATGTGAACCATCTGGTGAAAACAGAACGCGTTGTCATTTCTACAGGCGCTTTGGCACAAATGCTCGCAGATGCACAGTCCCATGTGATCTGAGCAATCTCCCCAACAACCAGGAGGGAAACTAATATCCCGTGATGACAACACGAGCACTGTCTTGGCAATTACCCTCAAGAAGACTCATCTCCTAACCAAAACTGACAGTAAAAGCAAGTTCACCATCTTAATAGACACAAGTGCTGCTGTCTCTGTCATCCCACCACAATCAACCGACCTCAGAAATTAAGAAGTTAGCATCCTTCGCGCTGCCAATGGTTCTTGCATACCCATCTATGGTGAACGGCTGATGACCCTCAATATTGGCCTGTGAAAGGATATAACTTGGTTATTCATCATAGCCCAGGTTGATCAACCAACTGTTGGTGCTGACTTGCTTGCAACCACAAGCTTGTGGTAGACCTACACAATAGGCGGCTCATGGATACCTCCACGAGCCTGACTGCCTCCGTAGGTCTGGCTTTAGCCGGTGCAACACTCAAACTAGGAGACAACCCTAACTGCCACAGAAAATTATTAGAGAAACACAAAAAAAAATCACAATGCCTAACACTGCATTGACAAAACCTAAGCATGATGTACGACACATCATCACAACAACTGGAAAACCATTTTTGTATGCCCCAGACGACGTAATCCTAAAGCTGCAGACTCGGCAACAGAATCCATAAAAGAAATGCTTCAGGGTGGGATCATTCGACCCTGTAAAAGCCCTTGGGCTTCACCATTACATGTGGTACACAAGAAGGTTGGCTGGAGACTGTGCGGTGATTTCAGAAGTGTTAATTTCTAGACGGTACGCGATAGCTATCCTCTGAAACACCAGCAAGACTTCTCAGCCCAATTGGCAAGAAAAAACATTTTCTCCAAGGTCGACATTATCAGTGCCTACTTCCAAATCCCCATGGATGAGGAAAACATCCCCAAAACGTCTATCACCACTCCTTTTGAATCTTTTGAGTTCACATGCATGTCCTATGGCCTCAGTGGTGCAGCTCGCACCTTTCAACGATTATTTGACTATGTCTTCCTTGACATATCCGTTGCAGGAGGCCCAGTAACAATTTTCAACTATGTGGACTGCTAACTCAAATGAGACTGAGCATCTCCAAGACCTTGAAGAGCTTTTTACCAGACTAGCAGCTCAAAGTGGACTTCCTGGGACACAGAATGACCTCACAGGGAATTCTGCCGTTGCCCGAGAAGGTCAAGGCTATCGACAATTTTGAGAAGCCCGTTTTCATCAGAACGCTCCGAACATTCTGTTGAATGATACAGTTTTACAACAGGTTCTTGCATGACATTGCCTCAGTCATGGCACCCCTTAACACATTTTTTTTCGGGGAAACCCTGGAAGAATGACAAAATTGCTTGGAACCCAGAAGCAAACCAGGCATTTGAAGATGCAAAAGCAGCACTAGCTCAAGCAACAGTGCTTTATCACCCATTGCCTGATACGCCAACTGCAATTGCAGTGGAAGCTTCTAACACCACAGTGGGAGCAGTGCTACAGCAGCTCCAAGACAATGAATGGAGATCGCTTGCTTTCTTCAGCAAGAAACTACAGCCAAGGAAAGGAAATACTCCACCTTTGCTTACTTTTCAGCGAAGCGTTTCCGCTACTTCATTGTAGGCATAGACTTTGCCAGCATCAACGACCATAAACCATTGGGTGGTGCACTTCACAAACGACAGGAACGAGACATTCCTCGAGAGAGCCAACAACTTCCCTACATCAGTCAGTTCACAACTGATATCCGGAACATTGCTGAAGAAGAGAACCAAGTTGCAGACGCCTTGTCACGATGTCATGATCAAGAGGAACCAGTCACGCAACTGCCTCCTGAACAAAACGACAAGGATTGGGATTACATTCACACAGCAATTTTCACGGACACTGATGAAGAACGACTTCACACGGAACAATTTCAAGACCAAGAGTTTAAAGCACTACTCGGAAAGGAGGATTTATCCTTCCGCCTGCACCAAGTTGATGGAATTTACATGCACATACATGACAATGTGTGTCAGCCTTACATTATACAGCTAATGCGCAAGGAATTTTTTCACAAGGTGCACAACATAGTACATCCTGGGTAACGCGCCACAGTTCAGCAACTTGCCACGTGTTATGTGTGGCTGGCTATGAAGAAAGAGATCCGACAATGGTGTGAGCAGTGCACAAACTGTCAAAAAGGCAAAATAATTCGTCACAACTTCGTTCCATCGCAAACCATTCCACCAGATGGAGGAAAGTCTGAGCAGGTACATCTCGATCTCGTGGAACACTTACCTCATAATGAGGGGTACGAATACTTACTCACCATGATCGTCAGACATACCCGCTGGCCTGAAATAGGTTCCATCAAAGATGCACGAGCAGAAACAGTCAGCAACCTAAGCATGAGATCCGCAGTAAAAAAGGACATCGGCTATACATCAGCAGAACTCATGTTCGGAGTAAACTTGCGTCTTCAATGCTACCTGTTGGTCAGAAACCGCAATCCTACACTGACCAACATTACCGAGTACAACCAAACTCCAAGGCTTCACAAACGAAGATGGTCCGGCAAAGTCCCGATCAATCCAACCAGCAGAGGGACACCTCGACCCCACACTCAAAACAGCGACGCACGCCTTTGTCCGCATCGACAGAGTACGGCGTCCGCTCGAAGCACCCAATGAAGGACCATTTGAGGTAGTTCAACGTACGTCGTCACACTACACCATCAAGCGACGAGGCAAAACCGACAATTTCCACGTCTCTCGTTTGAAAGCGGCCCATGACATAGACGATGTTTTTTCCCGAAAGACACTTATTTGTCACGATACAAATCTGAAAAGTTCCGTCAACCGCACCAGACCCAGAGGTAGTTCCACCACCAGGCGCAGCACGTCCGGAATATTGGTACTCGAAACGAACCCAGACTACCAGACACCCAGCAAATTTACCACCGCAAACTCGCACAGGACGGCGAGTCCAAATAAATCAACGACCTCAAGTCAGGTTGTTCACTCAAACCACCAGGTCGGGCAGAGCAGTACGAGCTCCAGACCGCCCAAACATGTAGCTAACGCTACGCTCTTGGACGCCAGCCAAGAAGGGGAGAACACAATACTGCATCGCCGGCTGCAGTCTGTAAGGGGAGTGATGTAGAGATCTCCAATGGACCCTACAATACTCCTAATATCACTAAACACATTATACGTGCATTACAAGCACCTATTGCTTTTCAGCAATAACCTCTTTTGATCTCATTGTTCGCTTCGCTTTGTATGTAGCTACAACATTTGTGTTCAGCTAGTATAAAACTGTTTCCAACCATAGATATTGATATATATATATATACATATATATACTATATGACATTAGTGTAGATTTACTTTGTTCATTTAATTTAGGACTTAGTTATGTATATAAACCGTACATTTACTTAGTTAATCTTCGCTATATACTGGGTGAGATGTGCATGGGTTTGTATCCTATTCTTATATATCTTGTATTGGGTTTGTGTCTGCTTAAAATTGTAACTCTATTTTGTTGTTTGATCAGCCTTGGATAAAATAATTTGCCGTACGATGCAGCAGTCATCTTGTCCTATGTCACAGATTTCATGATCTAATCTGTCACCTGCATCTGCACGAATCGTTTGAGACGGCCTAGGCATGTCAGTATATATCAAAGAGCTACATCACTTACACATATGTTATTCACACTCATCATAACCTAACCTAAGCTAACTTAACCACACCCATGAGAATCCTGATTCTAGAGGCTTGTAACCTATATCGGTATCACGTATAGATTGATCATACTCATGGGATACTTGTGTTCGATATGTCTGCGTCTGGGTCATATCTTAATTGATCATACACGTGGTGTAAATGAGTAGCATACATCATTTGGGTCTGGTAGGATACCTCGTTTGTCATAGTTATTGGGTATAATATATAATACCTTAGCTATTTTATTGTTCCTATACGATTTTGAAATATTTTAATAGAATTCTGATTTTAATATGTATTCATTACACTAAATTTGTTGCTGTGTTGGAAATATTGGAATGAAATACGTCTAAATATTAGATCATATCCTGTGTTTTAGATTTTTTGGAGAAGTTATCTATCGGTTTTGTATTTAATGTTAATTTTAAACACTCCAATTATTCATTGTAGGTGTCAAGTGTCAATTATGTATATCCCTCGCTTGTGTATATGTTTCCTGAGTGTGCAAGTCTCCTATGAGTGCAGATAACCCATAAGTGGAGGTGCCCAAGAGTGCACGTATTCCATGACTGCAGGTATCCCTAGAGTTGTTGTGTGAGTGCAAGTCTTCGGCGAGTGCTTTATTGAGCAATGGGGGTTGGTTAGGAAGCTACCTATTGCGTGCAAGTGTTCTGTGAGTCTGTGTTTCCTGTGTGGTCAAGTCTCCCGTAAGTGCCGATATCCCATGGGTGGAGGTATCTAAAGAGTGGACAAATTCATATATCATAGGTAATGATTTATTGTTTAGGGTAAAGTAGAGAAATTACTTAGTTATTTCATTGTTGTTGTACGATTTAAAAGTAAATCATTGGAATATATGTTTATGAGGTGTAAATCCGTATTGCAACTTTGTGAATTTCATCAATGTACCTGGCATCTCTTTTGTTTTACGTTTCAGAAGATGATTTACTGGATGTTCTGGTCCTGGTATGGCGATGGTTTTCACCCCTTTTGTAATCATTTGGACTTTTGATCAAGTTCATGTTGATGTTTGCCCCAAGCTGACTCTGTGCAGATCCGATTGCAGACAAGATAATGCAGCAGCAGCAAGCAGATTCTTTCACCCTCTTGTACGAAAGAAACAGCTTGTCGTCATCAAA
>SDVV010036953.1:0-10894 GCA_016164225.1 Gammarus roeselii
ATATATGTATATGTATATATATATATATATATATTACATTCTGTTACGATTAAGCTTTGGTTACTGTAGTCAGAGCGGATTTGTTTTAACCCTGTTTTGGACAAAGTTGGAGAACAATTTCATCAGATTTGTATATACTATAGCGTGGTCGTGTAGAAGTATTCCACATCATTTACTATATGTTTCAGCGTATGTTGCTCGCATGTCTTGGCGACTTATTCACGTTAGTTGTTTGGTTGATTACATGCTAGTTTTTTTCTCGTACACCAACACCATGGTTTTTAATGTATGTTTTGGGTGTGGTAGAGAATTAAACTGCATGCTTTATTATAACTCGAGCGTTTCAGTATATTTCATTCAGCTATGTATGTTTTCTGTAGAGTTACAATCTTCGATGCTAGTTATTGGGTATTTTATACAATTATAGGAATATTAGAATATATTACGTTTTTATCTGCAATGTTGAACATTATTTCAGGTATAATTTAGTTACATGGTGTATATTTTTAGTGTTGTATAAATCTTCTTACATCCTGGTACATTGTTTGACGGGAATATTATAGATTTAAAAGATTCGTTTTGTTACAAACTTGGTCTTGTTGTTAGCTTACTGTATGTTCATTGTAGGACCATGCTTCAATATTTAGGGGGAGTTAGAGGACTCCCATAGGCAAAACCTCTTTGCGTTTATGCCTTTTTGTATAAGTAGACCGATTTACTATGATTGATACCTATAGTGTATTAAAATATTTAATGTGAATTAGAGAAAAGTAGAGAATTCCGTAGTTATTTCATTATTGATGTATGTTTTTTTCCACGATAATCATAGGAATGTATGTTCAAGAGGTGTAAACCCGTACTGCATCTTTGTGGGAATTCATCATTGAACCCTAGCAAGTGAGTAGTTTAACGTTTTAGAAGACGATATACTGGATGGATGGATCCTGGTGTAGAGGCGGATGACACTCTTGGTGGTCATTTGGAGTTCGTCAAAGTTCAACGTGAATTTGCAAGTTTATGTTAGTGGGGTTATCCGACAAGCTGCTGAGCGTTGTAGTGTTTTACTTAGGTCGTCAGTGAACAGATGCCTAGATTTTTATGACCACACTCTTTGAAACTCATGTCAGGCTCATTCTTAACCACTGTTGTTCAGAGATGATGGACTAAACTGATTCATGTTGTGTCTGAGGCATTGTACCATGACTAGGTGTTACCTCTAAATTTCTTATAGATCAGTGGTAGATTGCTGAGAAGTTTCCTAGTAAAACATTGTAGAGTTCGTTGTTATGACACAAAAGCCTCAGCTAGCCTTTCTTTGTTTCACCGTACACGTTTTTTTAATACATGGAGAAGTCAATGTATTCAGCCAAAGGAGATTGCCGCATTTCCGCCTCACACCTTTCAACTGGATCAGCAACGAGTCTGTGTCCGAGTAGATTAGCGAGACGTTGTCACCGTATTTGGGTTTCAGAGTGTCATAAAAGATGTTGTAGACATATGTTTTAGCTTCTGTTTGGAGCTGATGAGATATATATTTATGAGACCTTAGGTAACTGAGTGCAATTTCAATTGCATAATATCTACCGCATTTGTAATGCAAGGAATTCTGCATTGTAATTCATTGCGTGTCATGTTACATAACTGCAAATTTTCACTGCAGTCATTCGAGTTAATTTATTGGATATTACAATTAAATATTTATATGATATTTTTTTGATAATACATTTTTTTAACACATTTTTATTAGGGAATTACATGGGCTTATCATTTATACGAGACCATAACTATTCACTCCAAAAATCGACGCAAGCAACAGTACGAAACATACGTAATGACTTTGACTTCTCTCGCTAGTCTTATCGTGATCGGCGATATCTGAGCCACTCGAAGGGTTCTTTATCGATGATAAGCATTGTTTCTCACCTGGAGCTGTCGGCTCACCATATTGGTGTAGAGTTTATCATCTGTTTTTTTTCTTCTCTGGTCTATTGGGGTTCAAGACTAATGCTCTTAGTACACATTTTAGGTAGACGGATACCTTTGGGAGTTTTTTATGCATCACTTCAAAGCCTATCCTTGTAACCAGAACTTTGTTTCTAGACTTCAGCGAGCTTTTTTTGAAGCTAATTTTTAAATCAAAGTTGCATGTTTATGATATCGAATATTTTCAGTTTCTTCTTCTGGCGCCGACATTCCCATTCACTATATTCCCGCAGACTTCCGAAATTTTCATAACTCCCCTTGCACTCAAACGTTTGAGACATGATTTTTTCCTCATGTTTCATTTCCAACAATTTTAAAACAAAACAAGATATGCATTTTATTGTATTGTACAGTTTTACACTTTTATACTTGATACCGTTTCACTACCCCATTTGATAATTCAGTTTCCTTCAACTTTAGCAGGTTTTTCTTCACATGACACCTCCTCGGTATCACTAACACACGTTTCAATATCACTGTCACTGGTGTCCATTCCACTTGAAGTTTGTCCCGTTTTTCCATATTTTCATTCTATTCCATTTCGTCTAAGGCTTGGGTGTGCTCCTCCCATTTCACCCAATCTTTATACGTTCTACGTTTGGATGATAGAGGCAAAGCATTTTCTTAACTGTTCGTACCCTGTTGAGCACTGTCTCTCTCATTATTTTGGAAACTCAGGTCCGATTTATTAAGTTCTATCAATACGCCCTTTTCGTCCTTAGAACTTGTATTTTCTCGTCCATTTTTGAGGTTATCATATCCAAGATATTGATGTCCATTGAGATGACGTCAAAACCGGAACATGGAGCTTGATTTGCATAGTTTTATCTCCACACTGCAAATAACGCATACCCCCGCATCATCCTATCTGGTAAAATATTTCCATATCAAACTTGTCGACATCCTTCCACACCGCAAACCGACTGAATGAGTACAAATCTGCGTCCAATTTTATTTATACATATACATGCATATATGCAGGGTTGTTAGCGTCACTGTGGCTGCACATGTGTTGGCACAATGCATAAATACAGGGTCGTTAGCGTCACTGTGTCAGCACATGTGTCGGCACCATGTAGGCATTTACACACATTTGTGCAAAAAGGGTTACCGTACACTGCCAGATGCATTAATACTTGGGCAACCTAACCCAACTATTTTAACTAATAATTTTATATTTTCATTCACGTTTGATGACTATGTATTATATTTAGTCATTATTTTTAAACGATAAATATATCAAATCCCGCCACATAACTCTATTTTACGTAGCTTTTTTTGTTTAATATCACACACAATGTAGATACATACACACATTTGCATGCATATACAGGGCCGGTTCACTTCTGTAGCATTTAACCTCCGATCTGCAATTTTTTCACTAGAACAACATCCTTACTTGCGTTAAAATATATTTAATGTGGATTAGCTTCACGATATGTTAGGTTAAAAGAACTAAACATCCTAACCTAACCTATTGTATTCAAGAACTATGTCTTATCGATCGACTTTTCACGCTTGCATACAATTTTTCTGTGTTTTAGGATTAATGCATAACAAATATCTCCACTTGACTCTACATTTGGATCCATCCTTTGCAGTTTTGATACGCCCTTCCAATTTTGATCTAGCAAATTTCCTCCGTTTTCATAGTTAATTACATCGTTGTTTGATTGTTATAGCTATTTTTCAGATGATTCTTGATTTTTGATTTGACACAATTCTACATCCCTTTTACGTGTTTTTTACACCCATCGAAAACCTAACCTAACCTAACCTTATGTATGGTTTTCAGTCATTGTTGTATACACATGAACCCCTCCACACGACTCTAAATATACCTTTACCAAATATGTTGTTTATTTCGTTGTCACTCTCGACCCATTTTGGTTAGCACAGAGGCCCCCCATTTTCAAACTTAGATGGATTGAATGTTACAAGTAATTCATATTAATTTCCAACTTCATACCAGTCAACACTTCGTCTCATACAAGGTCTACCACATTTACTTCAATATCTCCTGACACTACATCCATTGACGACTTGCACGCCTGATTTGCCTTTTCTTTCCTATAATTTTCATATTCTTGACGATGACTTCGTTTCAGATGTCGCCACACATTACTCGTGGATTTATGTGTATTCAATTTTATTTCTTTTTGGCAAAGATTACAGACCCCCATCACCCCATTACTTTCCAACAAATTATGTCTCAAGCTATACCCCATCCTCCCACAACAGAATCACAAACTTGACTGAGCAAGATTGGATCGGACTCTGATTTACATCCTACCGATCTGTAACACATCTAGATCATTTACCCCGGGATAGGTTTGTGGAAATCGTTTCACGCCCTGAAACATATTCCTCTACCTAGTTCGACAATTCAATGTTACCTCCGACTGATACGATGTTTGCAATTCATTGCTTAACCTTTGAGTTTTAGGATAATATAAACATTTGATTAAGGACTGACATAGTTTATTTATGTTTTATTAGTATTAATTACAGATTCTGCTGGATACATCAATACATTCTAACTTGCTGTTCTGATTTGTAATAGCATGGCTCGTACATCCAACCATACTCATCATAACTATGTTTCAGTTTCCTCTCATAATCTTTCATATACTCTAGCATATCATTGATACGAATACCGAAGGCTGTTCCATCCCCGTGAGTCCCTTAGTGTAGTTCTTCTTCTATGTGAACTTTAATCATTCTAATTTCCTCTGATTCAATGTAAGTCCGATCTTTATCCGAAAGAAATTGCTGCATACGCTTCAGATTTTTCTAAGGTTCCTAGGTAAAATTTAGTTTCCACCATCTCAGCTTTATAACAATTATAAAGGTTTTTAGCTTGGATCATATAAATTTCAAGATTTACCTTCTTATCTCCATCAGATCTCAATTATATTCGAACCAAGACAATCATCTTCGGAGATTTTTTTCATTCAAAATTCGTAAACAAATTTTTGAGACGTGAACATTCATTTTATTTATTCTAAGCGAAGCGTCCGTCTCCGCTTTTTCTCCACGTAACACTGACTCCAATCTCGGCATGCAGCTAGCTATTATAATGCGATTATATTATTTTTTTGCAAAACATTAGGCCTATCATCGCTCGCCTTGGTCATCAACTGTGTATCTATGTATGTATGTACGCGTATAGAGCTGTATACGTATGTGCATGTGTATGTTGAAGCGTATGTACGTGTACATGAGTTAGAAAAAATAGATAACAAAATTTAAAATTTAATTCAATTTTAAAATTCAAATTTCAATATAAGTTCACATTTTTCTACGCCCCGACCTTTCTTCAGTAGCCAAGTTATCACTTCAATAGACCGACTTGGCTTTGTCCGGGCGTCGAAAAATTTGAATTTTTTTGAAATTCTGATTAACATTTTATTGAATTTTAAATTTTGCTTAGACTATTTTTCACTTATGTATACGTACATACGCTTGAAAATACACATGCTCATACGTACACAGCCCTATAAACGTACATACATACAAACATGCATACATACATACATACACACACAGTTGATGACCAACGCGAGCGATGATAGGCCTAATATTTGTCAAAAAAACATGTAATCGCAATATAATAGCTTGCTGCATGCCGAAATTGGAGTCAGTGTTATTGAAGAAAAAACGGAAACAAACGCTTCGTCTTAGAATAAATAAAATGAATGTTCACGCCTTAACAGCTTTTGTTAACGAGTTTTGGATGAATAAATCTCCGTAGACAATTTGGCTTGGTTCGAAAATATATTGACTACTGATGGAGATTTCAATCATCTACAAATGCGTGGAACAAGAATCATAAGAGTGGGAACTGTTATTCATTTATGGATGAAGAATAAAGGAAGCAGGATTTGCGTAACTGATTTCGATACCTCTGAGTTGTATGTAACAGAGTTCAAAGAAAATAAGAAGGTGAACCTTGAAATTGATATGATTTAAGCAGAAAACCTTCACAAGTGTAATAAAGCTGGGGTGGTGGAAAGTTAATTTTACCTAGGAGCAAAAAAAAATCTGGAGCGTATGCAGAAATTTCTTTCGGATAAAAATCGGACTTACATTGAGTAGGAGAAAATTTGTATAAATAAAGTTTGCAAAGAAGAAGAACTACATTTATGGACTCACGGGATGGAACAGCCTTAATTTTTTGTATCAAAGATATGCTAGAGTATATGAAGGATTTTGAGAGGAAACTGAAACATAATGATGATGGATATGGTTGGATATACGAACCATGCCAGTACAAATCAAAATAACAAGGTAGAAAGTATTGATGTATTCAGCAAGGTCTGTAATTAATAGTAATAGAACAGAAATAAACCATGTCAATCCCTAATCAAATGGTTATATTATCCTACAACTCAAAGGTTAAAAATGAATTGCAAACATTGTGTCAGTCGGAGGTAACATCGAATTGTCGAACTCGGTAGAACAATATGTTTCAAGGCGTGAAACGATACCCATAAACCTATCTCGGGGTAAATGATCTAGATGTGTTACAGATTGGTAGGATATAAATCAGAATCCGATCAGATCTTGCTCAGTCAAGTTTATGATTTTATTGTGGAAGGATGGCATATAGCTTGTGACATCGTTTGTTTGAAAGCAATGGGGTGATGGCGTTCTGTAATCTTTGCCAGAAAATAAATACAATTGAATAAACCTAAATTCATGAATAATGTGTGACGGTATCTGAAACGAAGTCATCGTCATGAATATGAAAATTATAGGAAAGAAAAGGCAAATCTAGCGTGCAAGTCGTTAACGGATGTAGTGTCAGAAGATATTGAGTAAATGCATTAGACCTAGTATGAGACGAAGTGTTCGTTTGTATGAAGTTGGAAATAAATATGAAGTACATGTAACATTCAATCCATCTAAGTTTGAAAATCGGGGCCCTCTGTGCTAAACAATATGGGTCGAGAGTGACAACGAAGTAAATAACATATATGTTGTAGTGATATTTAAAGTCGTGTGGAGGGGTTCATTTGTATATAACAATGACTGAAAACAATACATAAGGTTAGGTTAGGTTAGGTTTTTGATGTGTGTGGATAACATGTAATAGTGATAGGGAATTGTGTCAAATCAAAAATCAAGAATCATATGATAAATAGCTATAACAATCAAACAACGATGTAATTACCTATGAAAACAGATGAAATTTGCTAGACCAAAATTAGAAGTGTTCATCAAAACTGCAAAGGCTTGATCAAAATGTGGAGTAAAGTGGAGATATATGTTATGCATTAAGCCTAAAGCACTGAAAAATCATATGCAAGCATGAAAAGTCGATCGATAATACATAATTCTAAGATACCATAGGTTAGGTTAGGTTAGGATGATTATTTCTTTTAACCTTATATGCCGTGAAGCTGATCCACATTGAATATCTTGTAACACAAGTAGGGATGTTGTTCTAATGGAATAATCACAGATCGGAGGTAAAATGCTACAGGTGTTAACCGGTCCTGTATATGGATACAAGTGTGTGTATGTGTCTACATTGTGTGTGATATTAAACAAAAAAAAATACGTAAAATAGAACCATGTGGAGGGATTTGATATGTTCATCGCATAAAAATAATGACTAAACATAATACATAACCATCAAACCTGAATGAAAATACATATCCATTGATTAAGGTGGTGAAGTTAGGCTGCCTAGGTATTAATGCATCTGGCAGTGTATGGCAACCCTGTTTGCACAAGTGTGTGCAAATGCCAACATGGTGCCGACACATGTGCTGACACAGTGGCGCTAACGACCCTGTGTATATGCATTGTGCCGACACATGTGCCGACACAGTGACGCTAATGACCCTGTATATATTCATTGTGCTGACACATGTGCCGACACAGTGACGCGAACAACCCTGTTTATACACATTGTGCCGACATATGTGCCGACACAGTGACGCTAACTTCCCTGTATATATGCATTGTGCCGACACATGTACCGACACAGTGACGCTAACGACCCTGTATATATGCATTGTGCCGACACATGTGCCGACGCAGTGACGCTAACAACCCTGTATATTTGCAGTGTGCCGAGACATGTGCCGACACAGTGACGCTAACGACCCTATATATATTCATTTGTCGACACATGTGCTGGCACAGTGACGCAAACGACCCTGTAAATATGCATTGTGCCGATACATGTGCCGCCACAGTGACGCTAACGACCCTGTTTATATGTATGTAAAAGTGTATATAAAATTGGACTCAGATATGTACTCATGCAGTTAACGGTCTGCTTTCGGTGTGGAAGGATGTCGCTAAGTTTAATATGGAAATATTTTACCGGCGAGGGCATGTGATATTTGTAGTGTGGAGATAAAACTATGCAAATCAAGCTCCACGTTCAGGTTTTGGCGTCCTTTCAAACGACACCATTATCTTGAATAGGATAATCTTAAAAATGGACGAGAAAATACAAAAAAGACGAAAAGGGCCTATTGATAGAACATAATAAACCGGACTTTAGTTTCCTAAATAATGAAAAAGACAGTGCTCAACAGGATGAGAACAGTAAAGAAAGGGCTTTACCTCTAACATACAAACGTAGAACGTATAAAGGTTGAATGAAATGGGGAGAGTACACCCAAACCATAGACGAAATGGAATAGAATGAAAATATGGGAAAAACGTGTGAAACGTTAAGTGGAATGGACCCCAGTGACAGTGATATTGAAACTTGTGATAGTGATACCGAGGAGGTTTCATGTGAAGAGGAACCTGCTAAAGTTGAAGGGAAACGAATTATCAAATGGGGTAATGAAACGGTATCAAGTATAAGAAGTGTAAAACTGTACAATAAAATAAATGTATATCTGACTTTGTGTCAGAATTGTTGGAAATGAGACATGAAGAAAGAGAATCGTGTCTCAAACATTTGAGTGCGAGGAGAATTATGTATGTATCGGAACTCTGCGGGAATATAGTGAATGGTAATGTCGACGCCTGTAAGAAAACCCCTGAAGATATTCGATGTCATGAACATTCAGCTATGAGTAAAAAATTAACGTCGAGAAAAAGCTCGCTGGAGTCTAAAAAACAAAGCTTTGGTTACATGGATAGGTCTTAAAGTAATCCATACAATACTCCCAAAGGTAACTGTCTATTTAAAACGTTTACTAAGGGCAGTAGTCTAGAACCCCAATAGACCAGAGAAAAAACAGACGATAAATCCTACACCAATATGATGAGCCGACGGCTACAGGTGAGAACTAATGCTTATCGTCGATAAAAAAAAACTTCGAGTGGCTCTGATATCGCCGATCAAGATAAGACCAGACAGGGAAGTCGAAGTCATTACGTATGTTTCGTACAGTTACTCGCGTCGATTTTCGGAGTGAATAGTAATGTTCTCGTATAAATGATAAACCCATGTAAGTCACTAATACGAATGTGTTAAAAAAATATTATTAATAAAAATATATCACATAAATATTTGATTGTAATATCCTATAATTTAACTCGAATGCCTAGCAATGGAAATCTACAGTTATGCAACATGACCTGCAACAAATTGAAATACAGTATGACTTGCATTACAAATGCGATAGATATTATGCAATTGAAATTGCACTCAGTTACCTAAGATATCATAGATATATATCTCATCAGCTCCAAACAGAAGCTAAAGCGAAAGTCTACAACAACTTGTATGACACTCTGAAACCCAAATGCGGTGACAACGTCTCGCTCATCTACTCGGACACAGACTTGTTGTTGATCCAGTTCAAAGGTGTGGATGACATTGAGGCAGAAATGCGTCAATCTCCTCTGGCTGAATACATGGACTTCTCCAACTATTGAAAAAGACTTGTACGATGAAACAAAGAAAGGCTAGCTGGGTTTACTGTGTCATAACAACGAACTCTACAATGCTTTATTAGGTCACTTCTCAGCAATCTACCACTGATATATAACAAATTTAGGGGAAACACATTGCCATGGTACAATGCCTCAGACATACCTTGAATCTGTTTAGTACATCATATTTGAACAACGTCGACCAAAGTCCCATCCTGGACAAAACCAAGTATCTAATCACAGGTGCAGTGGTTATGAATGAGCCTGGCATGAGTCTCAAAGAGTGTGGTATAAAAATCTGGGCATCTGTTCACTGACGACCTAAGTAAATCACCATAACGCTCAGCAGCTTGTCGGATAACCTCTCCAACAAACCCATGGAAGTTAAGACCAACATTCACATGAACTTACAAATTCAAGTTGAACTTGGACGAACTCCAAATGACCACCAAAGAGTGTAAGCCGCCTCTACACCAGGACCCATCCATCCAGTAAATCGTCTTCTTAAACGTTAAACTACACACTTACGAGGGTTCAATGACGAAATTCCACACAGATGCAGTACGGATTTACACCTCTTAAACGTACATTCCTATGATTATCGTGGAGAAAATCATACAACCATAATAAAATAACTACGTAATTCTCTACTCGGCTCTAATTCACATTGAAAATTGCAATACACTAAGGGTATCCATCATAGTAAATCGGTCTACTAAACCAAATAGGCATATACGCAACGAGCTTTTGCCTATGGGAGTCCTCTAACTAATCCTAAATATTGAAGAATAGTCCTACAACAAGCATACAATAAGCTAACAACAAGACCAAGTTTGTAACAAAGCGAATCTTCTTTATCTATAATATTCACGTGAAACATTGTACTAGGATGTAAGAAAAAAAAAAAAAAGTAAAAAAAAACATGTAATAAAATTATACCTGAAATATAGTTTAACATTGCAGGTACAAACGTAATATATCCTAATATTTCTATAATTATATAAAATTATAGGAATATATATTTGATATATATATATATATATTTGATATATATATA
>SDVV010036954.1:0-10893 GCA_016164225.1 Gammarus roeselii
ACCTCAAATAAATGAATAAGGAGTCACTGGTCGCACATGGTGTTTAAACCGTCATAGGGACCAGGCGACGAAATGAGGCTGTCAACCAGATGTCAGGTCACAATAGCATAGTGAAGGGCGGGGAAGAGTTGAGCGAAATTCCTTAGCCCAACTAATCTGTAGATCCCATCTTTAAGACCGGTTGGTGAGTATACAACTTGGGGGTTGAGGTTTCCGTAATCAGTTAAGGATCTGCTCCCCAATGTTGTTTGACTTAGCTCCAAGATATCTTGCCTCTGAAAATCCTGTAGTTCTGAGACCAATAAGAAGCTCTAGACATGAACAAACCTGTAACTAGCACACCAAAATTTCATAACAAATCCTGTAAATATATAACGAGCATGATATATTATTTTTTCGCAATATTTTACAAATCAACGAAATTTCATGAATAGAATAATTGAAAAACTTTTTCAAATATAACACCGTATCAAGATTATGTGTTAAGATTAATTTCACGTGGAAGAAGTACTGCAGGTTTTCCTGTATTGACTAATCATAAACAAACTTTTTCGCGACTCTGGATAAACTCATCCAATAGAGAATTTTTGCGTTTCGTATACGATGTCCCTGCTTTACGTGTGCATATCCATATTACTGTTACCTTCATATGTTTACATGTGACATAAATGTTGAAATCAAACGCAAATATTCTATTTCAAGCGATGCAAGTGCATGTTAAAGGATTTCTCGACTGGCTCATTAATGAATAATTCGACTAATCAAATATCTTATTTGTATATAATACAATTGAGTTGCACATCGTAACTATCCTAGATTACTCAAATCGGTTCAGTACTTCTAAATTCGAACTCGTTTACCGCTAATCAAACAAATGAAGAGAGGTATCTTTTTCTTTCAACTTAAAGAATTCTGAATATATGTATATTTTGCCAGATTCCAAATGGAACCATTAAATGTCGAATAGAGATGTCTGGAATATGAAACCGAAACCTTGAATGATGTTTGTTTCTTTGTTACGGATTAACAATTCCCAACTTTCCTCTCGCTTCTTCACTCTATTTGTTACTGTGCGTTCATTGCAGGCACTTTTTTGTATACGTCAGCTAAAAAAGCACCGTTTGAACCCATCAAATCCAAATAAATTTATTTCTTTTGGGAATCGATGTCGTCATGGCAACCTGCATTGAAAGATGACGAGCGACCATTGATGTGTACTCAGCCCTTGACATAGATGTAACCTGCTGGGTTTACATTTCACTTCTGTTCATAATATAAGTATAGAGATTTTGCGCGCTGGAAAAAAGTTAGTTAATTTTCATAAAAGTTTTTTGAGTATTACGATTTTTTGAAACAACTTATGTTTTCACCGTAAGCTCTGCTTCACGAGTTCGTGATGACAGTCAACAGCTCAATGGATTTTTTTTCCTGATATTCTCATTCTTCTCTCCCTCAGTTGGTATCCTTTAGCACAAATTATTATAACCATGCAAATCTAGTTTACACCAGAATATTCCGCTGTTACGTTGACCTTGAAGTTTCTTCATGCAAACATTGTATTTGCTAAGTTTCTTCCAGCTTAGCAAGTGAATAATTGTTGCCAAAGACAAATCAAATGGAGGTTCAAACACTACAACAAAAATTCATGCTTATATACATGAGCTACGAAACTTATTTATCACCTGATCGTACTTTTAATCAATTCATTCCACAGATTGTTCCAAGAGCTGCGTTGCCGATCCAAAAATCGAAGACCATGGATAATATTCCGGTATGTGAGACCATGCCTAAAGTTAGATAATTTGCAATCAGATAATCTGCACAATTTTTTTCAAATAAATTCAATAGTCTGGCAATAAATATAAAAGGGTTGATGAAGGTTCTGTTATTCAGCAAGGAGATGATGGAAAAGTAGCTTAATATAGTTGTTGTAGCTGTTTTATGGCCTAGCTTCCTCTACATGAGTAACTCAACCATGACCGTTTCAGAATAAGCGACAGAGCTATCCACGGTCAACCATGGCTTATAAATTTTCTTTAACCCTTTGGATATTTTTTTTTGAAGTCGCATTGCTACGTTGATCTGAGTTAGAAGTGATAACTGGGGCTTTTCCATAGTGACCAAACTCCGTTTGGAAAAGTCTCAGTGACAGTTATTTCTTTGTTTTTACCTGCATGTTTTGTTGTTGATGTAGTTGGCATATGACACTCCTTGTCAGAAGTGTGACCGTAGACTTTGTAGGAGCCGCCTAGTTTATTTTGTACGAATTATGTAGAATGGGAGATCAGGTGCGACTGCGTTAACTTGGAGCAGATATTGCCATGGCTTGGTGTGAGTGGATGCGATTTTGACGTTTTAATTTGCAAGAGAAGTGTGGAGAGCTTATTTTAATCTTGATCAGTTGTGTTGTTCTGAAAGCTAATCTCTTGATGAAGTAATTCAGTGTGTTTTGTGTACGTATGTTTGTGGAGTGGTTTGGCTGAATCCAGTGATGTGCGGTTGAAAGACGTACGTGGGGGGGAAGGGGCAGTTGTATGTTGGCTCTTGCATTATATAACTTATGCTGCGGTGCATAGTAGCGTGATTGGTCTGTGTGAACCTGGTACTGTGAGTAGTTGGTTTAGTCTTATGATAATGATTTTGAAGTCAACTTTCTAATGAGATGCTTTCCTGTGGTGTGCTGAGAATTCGGAAATGTTTTGACTGTACTTGTTGCAGTAATCTGAATATATGATAGCTAGGAAATGTGCCGTCGCTAATGTAGCTTTTTGGTATCAAGCTGGCACCCAACAGATGGGCAACGGTTCACACATTGGCCAAGTAGTGTTTAGTAATGTTGTTCGTGTTGTGCTGGCATAGCGAATCTAAAATCTGCGATGCAGCCTCGTTGGAGAAATTTTATTTCATTTTTTGAGGCACGAACAACTATATCCTTCAGGCGTGCAGAGATTTATGCTATCGATGGAATGAGATGTATGTACCTAACAGTGTGTCAGGCGCACTACTTTTTCATGAGTTAAATGAATAGACTCTCTTGTATGGAGCAGAATCGTCGGATATGATGATTGCTGAGTGAAGAAGGCGTTATTTATTAGGGTAGATTTGTTTAATAAAATAGATGCTGCATGGATGGATAAAATCTGGGTTGAGATGGTAGCTCTCTACTGGTGAAATGTGTTAAGTCACTCGAGGTTACCAGTGTCTAAAACTGAATTGACTTGATATCCACTACTGATAACCCTATTTGATGTCCCACGAATAACGCTATAAAGTTCTCGGTTTCGAATTGTTCATACAAAACTTGTTAATAACATCCACTAATACTATTTTCAGGAAAATTCGTGCAACCTTGACACGATGCTGAGTCCACACATGATGTGAATACAATGGACATTAGGGCGCCAACGTCTGTGAAAGCAACCCGTGCTGCTGCTCGGGCGACGTAAAAAAATATCATGGTGATGATACGTTGGGAGCAGTCGGCGTACGATATTGCGGCTGACGAGGAGATAATGTTCGTAGGAACGAAGGTTGAGAGGCGCCTATCCGTCACCAGGAAGAGGAAACTCTCAAACAGCAGGAGAACCAATACAACATCAATAAACAGTGAAGTCAAAAATATCAAGCTGTACCTTTCCGGCATTACTGCTGTGAATGAGACATTAAACGAAAGATCTAAAGCGGATTGGAGTTTTTTAACCTCCAGAAAAATGAATTATGAAGTCGAGGAGATCAAAGCAGACCTCGTCGCTATCGTTAATGCGGCAACAGTAGTCATCAGCTGGGTGGATCAATTCTGTGATAACGGAATGAGTCGCGACTGCGCTAAGAAATGCCTGAACTTAATCAAAACTATTTAGTGACGAACTGATTAGATAGCTTCACCTCTATGGAAAATAACTTATTAAGTCAAGCGAGGGGCTGTATGAGAGAATGCTACCTATTTCACTCTGGCCTAAAAAAATCTAGGAGAAAAACAGATCATAGCGTTCAATGTGCGACTAGAAAAAAGTTGTGTTGAACTTCATGAAATGATTGACAAACGAGTGGATTCATTGAAAAAGATGCGCAAGATGAAAGTCAACTACGGAATCGTTGAAAACACGCAAGAGATGAACTCTATTTTGGATGATGAAGACGAGACAAAGCCCAGCTGTTCCAACTTCGGTGAAGGAAGTGCAACCAATCTCTGCGGTTCAATCCTGGGTGCTGAATGCTTGACTTCAAATCCATAGGGCTTCTTCATGGGTGATGAAGAGGGCGTATCCAATCTCTTAAGCTCATCCTTAGGGGATGAAAGAGATGCATCGAATTCCGGGAACTCAGACATGGGTGATGAAGGAGTGGCATCAAATTTCGAAGGATTAATTGCTGGTGATATAAAAGGCGTAACAAATCCCTTGGACGTAGTCATGAGCGTTAACGGGGACTTACCAAAACCTGAGAACACATTCGTTCCCAATGAAGCAGGTGCATAAAATCCCACAGGCTCATTTACGAGCAATGAATGCGTCGCATTGCATCCCAAGGGATTATCTGAATGCGATGAAAATGCGCATTCCATCGCGAAGGCCCATTGGTGTGGCAACCATTCGCTCACATTTATGAAAATGGAGGAAGTCTAACAAATCCCGAGGGCTCATTAAAGAGCGATGAAGAAGGCGCAGCAAATCGCGGCAGCTCATCTATCAGCGAGGAGGGAGGTGCATCCATCCCCGTGTGCTCATACATGAGCGATACAGGAGCCGAATCACATGCTGGGGACACATTCATGAACGATCGAAGATTCCGTTCACATTCCGGCTTCTCATTCATGGGCGATGTAGGAAGTGTTTCAAATATGGGGTGCTCCTTCATGGGTAATGAAAGATGCGCTACAAATCATGGCAGTTCATCCATGGGCAATGAAGTAAGCGCATCAAACTTCGAAAACTTATTCATGGACGATGTAGCGCACGCTATTAACCTCACGGGCTGCTTTATGGGCGGAGAAGAAGCATCAGTTCCCACCGGCTTCTTTATGGGATTTGATGGAGAACCAGAGCATTGGAGTAAAGATGACCCAGCAATGGAAAGCGAGCTCATGACTGATTGCCGGCCTGATGGATTTTATGGAGTGAACCGGTGGCCACAAAGAGGTCCGATTGATTGCAGCAGATGGTTGATAATAAAGTGACACTTCGACAAAAATTCTGGAAGTGGAATAGGAGGGGATTAAGAGTATTGGTGACAGGTAAAGCCATCTTGAAATATAAAAGAGAAAGCTCGCAGTCAGAATTTTTCCAGAGGATTCTCTGTTATCCATTGATTGAACTGTTAGAAAGCCTGACTCCTTAGACTTTCATTATGCATTCCTCATTTCTTCGGACCTCAAGAAAGTGGCTGCGCCCTCCGCCCCGTCCTGACTAATCTTCTTCATAGAAAGTGCATGAGCCAGACTAAGATGATCACTTCATTGTACCTGTATATTTATTCCAACTCAAATATAGCTGTTGCCAGAAAACTCTTTTCACTCAGAATGCCGATTTCCCATCTCAATCACTACCGGTACAATTTGACAGACAACGACAATGTTGGTGAAGTGAATGTTTTTTGTCATGTTAGTTCACAGCACAGCAATTTCAGCCATAGTTGGTTACAGATACAGTTACAAAGTTACAGAAACTAGGCCGAATCCGCCAGAGAGGGGGGTGACCGACAGCAGGGCGCATCAAACACTCACGCGCACACAAACTTAGCCTGTTAGCGATGAAGTTTCTGTCCAGAAAACCCCCTCAACACCCACTTCGGGTCAGGAGTGAGGACCGAGATCCGTGTCAGAAGCGGTCCCCGACAGCGGTAACTGGTTCACTCATGTGGCGTCATAGTAAACGGGCCCTCACCATCCACGACCATCACGTTAGTAAAGGAGACTCCAATTGCGGAAAGCACATCAGGACATATTAAACTCGTCTGCACTCACGCATATCCATAGCACGGTCTCTTGGTAACCTTCACACTCATGCCTCGCCTTCATAACGCTCGTTCACGTCATCCACCCACCGAAACTTTGGTATACCGCTAGTCCTACATTCACTCACCTGCCCGTTCATCGCTCTTCTCACTAATCTCCCATTCACCCATCTTCACCATGTGCACGAAACATTTCTGAACACGTGAATCTACTTTGTCTCCTGACTTCAACCCCATCCCCGTTCTAATTTGAACAACGTCGTTAATAATCTTATCTTACGGCATCACTCCGGCCTTGTTTCTCGAACATGTCATCTTGAAAACGTACACTCTTATTTTCTTTCCTGCTCCCACCCTCCTACATGTCGCATCTCCATAGAACACTCCTGGGACAGCTACCTCCTCATGCAATCCTCTCTCATCTTCCATACCAAACATCTTCGTTTCACTCTTCAGTTTCCCCCGCACTTTACACCCGTTCTTCACTTCCCACTTCACCACTTCTTCCACTAGTTTAGTCTTCTCCACGAGAGACACTTTGTATTTACAACACTGAACTTCCTCCAATAACTCTGCATTTAGGAGGACAAAACCCTGCTTGCATTAACATTTTTCGAACATCTCATTACCTTGTATTTGCCCGAGTTTTTTCGCAGCTTCCTCCATGCATACGCTCTTTCAAACTTCGGAACTAGCCTACACAACATCTCCGAATCTGTCAAGAAAGCCGTATCTTTCGCTTACAGTGAATGACTCAACTGCCTACTCCACCCATTTCCTCGCTACAGCTCTAATTTTCGACCCATTGTAATCGCTTATAACTCTCTGACCACACCATCATGCAGAGATTGAACCGCCCCGGAGGCATAACACAACCACATCTAAGTACCACATTTACGGTTCAGCAAGCACTCACCTCGCTTCCACTCTGACACATGCTCTGAGGCCAACATACAAACATTGAATCGCTTCCAATAATTTTCCACACACTCCATATGACCTCAACACTCCCCATTGCTCTGCCCTGTCGACTCCATCAAAGTCCTCACCCAGGTCGTTGAAGACTCAGAACATATCCTTTCATTTCGCAAGGTACTTCCCACATTCAGGCTACATTGCAAAAACCTGATCGGCGCACTCTCGATCACTCATGAAGCCACACTGTTCGTCAACAATTATATCATCCGTACAATATCTTATTCTCTTGATTGTCACTCCTCCGTACAACTTACTCACAACACGAAATAAAGTGATAAATATCAAGATGCAACATTCATCATTGTCTTCTTTGTCTTTATACAACTAAACAATGTAAGCACTCAGCCACTCAATCGGCCCCCTGCCCGACCCAAAACACAGATTCAGTAGCCTCACTAGCAATCGACTATCGTTACTCGGCCCTTCTTCAGGCAATCAGTTGCAACGCCGTTCAACCAAGAGCTTTCCCTGTTTATATCACCATTGTTTGCCGATAAGAAAACCTTTGTGCAAGGTTTCTTTCCTGTGTTTGTGTAACATTTCTATTATCTGAATACACAGACTTACTGTCGAGGTCTGAGTGAGCTGTCATATTTCAGACGTCTGATTTCGCGCGTGGTTTATTTGCTAGGCATACATTTCATGTTCGTGGTAGGAGCTAAATAATATATTTCAACTAAAACATGTTAATCTTTTGTGATCGCGACTTCAGAGAAAGAATGCTGAAAGTAGCCAACGACCAGCCGGAATTTGAATAAGGATTATGACGCTACCACTCGAATTAGAAAACACGCATCTTCATATTACACTAACTATTTTTAACCGCTAACCTTCACTAAAGTACGGCTAACTTTTTGAATAGCTTGCTTTCGACGTGCGCACTGCAACACGCAACGCCAACTATTCAGTTAGTTTTTATTGTTTGCTCCTGGCACGAAATAATTGCTAATACAGTTACGATGTAACCTCAACAGACAAAACATTCGACTGAGGAATGTGCTAATGTAGGCAAAAACTCACTTCTTAAAAACCTCGATTAGTTTGGCAAGCTCTGGCGTAAGCGCCGCCTTCCTCCTGTGGAGATCACATCGACGGGCGTATGGGGGAGAATTCACAAATGAAAGGACTTATTCATGTCCGAGACGTGTTGGATTTACTTCTATTTCTTCTAACCTAGCCTAATCTAACTACAATCGAAAAATATAAGCAGCCAAGTCCCACAAATGAAACAATTCTCGACTCGGAGACTTTTTCTCACTTTATTTTCGAAATTTCTCACATTATTTTCAGCGCTGACGCGCCGATGGCGTTTGGCCGACCTCGGCAGCACCGCCGATGGACATGGCGTGTCCAATAATGAGTTGACAAAACACGCTGTCGGTTACCTGCGGAGACACGCTCATTATCAGTCCAGGAAATATATACAAAATATATAATCGCCGATTTACCGATGGCACTTCGATTGCCACTTGTAATGGTGTTCATTTTTACACATCCGAGGTGCGCTAATTCATGATTTCTATCGTCAGCTTGCTGTGAAAAAGATGCGCAGACATGTTGAAATTTAGATTTGTTGTATTTGGCGATCAACGTTTGCTATTATCGAATAGTTGGAGTTGATATGCTAACACGCACACTCATATGTAAAGGTTGTTACCAGCTTCTTTGCCACGATTTTCATCAAATGTATGCTTAAATTTTTCAAAGTTAGTCAGAAAGGTATTATTAAATAAATCCTCCTGAAACAAGGAAAATAATGCGATACAGTTTGCGTTTTCGGTTTAATAAGAATGGAAACACGAAACAAAATGTAGGTGTACTCAACTCTACATGCCCAATCATGATTATTAATAGGTAATAACAATAAAAATCACAATTCGTAACAGCTTACAACGTTTGAACCAAAGCTGTCAATCATCGTAACAGGAATATTCAATGTAACTAGTTATTAGTAGAGCATTTTGATTGGCATTTGAGTGTGCAGCAATGAGAAATACATGCATGAGATTGGTTATGACCCGGTATTGACTCATCGTGACTGATGAGTAAATACAATTGGCCCGTTAACTAATCATTTTTTCCTAATTTCATTGACTTGCAAAACACTTGTTCCAATATAAATATAACGGAAAATGTCACGCAATGAAACCAAGAAATCGGCATATTTCTGCTTGATTAGTAATTATTCTAAATCCAGTGCGTCAAGTAAATGTCTAACGTTACAATGCTATCGTTTAAGATGCAATATAACTCGAGACTTAATAGTTACATTCACATGCAATAATGCAATATTAGCAAATATATTTAGTTTTGGGACCGGATATTATTAAATTATTTACTGTGTCACAGAAAACCAATGACATTTGAAGAAGGTTTGAATAAAATAAATTAAACTCAAGTAAAGACGTCATGAAGTGATAATGAGGAAACATAATTAGATACACTCCAGCATGTGATGGATGGGGTGAAACGATGGCCAAAAGGAAGTTCGTCGTGGATAAAATTGGACTTAAATGGTGTGGTAATCAGTACCCCCTTGTCATTGCCACACTTCAGCAGAACCAATATACCCGAAGCGTCGTCGTTCCATATCTCAAAAGATTTAACAAATTCGTTTCGCGTTTATCACAAATGATTTTCAGGACCGCTGTGAGCTACAGTTCTGTTTAAATTGTTACACATGTGGTCAAGGCACTTAGGTTTTATTGAGAGCGTATCTACCGTGACAATCATTCATGTAAGGTCGATATTTGTTACTAACTTAGATATTGGTTTCATTTCACATTTGAGACGATAAACAAATGTCGGTCTCTGGACGAACGTCTTAGCTGGTCTTTATGTGTTATTGATCTATTTTTCGAAACAATAACGACCTAAAACGTAGCAAGCAATGTAATGATGCTGTCGAAAAAGGCAACAAAATGCTAGGTTTGATGTCCGGCAAAATTTCGTACAAGAACCAACACAGTATGCTCAAGGTTTTCAATGCAATGGTTATACCGCATCTCGGGTATGCCGTTCAATTCTGGTCTCCATTCCTTAGAAAATACGTTATTAAACTTGAAAAAGTTCAACGTAGAGCTACCAAACTTATCCCCTCGCTGCGGAATAAATCGAACTGAGACAGGCTTCGTGAACTCAATCTTTATACGCAAGAGAAACCTCGAGTCAGAGGCGACGTGATCGAAGTAAGGAAAATTGTGACTGGTAAGGAAAACGTCGACCGAGCGAGCCTTTTCACACTAGATACACGCGAAGTGACTAGAAACAATGGATACAAAATTGTTGGGAAACGTTTCTCACACGACATCACGAGCAATTTCTTCACGTATAGAGGGGTCGAAGAATGGAACGAACTTCCAGAGAAAGTTGTAAACAGCAAAACAATCGAAACGTTCAAGTCGCGGCTCGATAAGTTCTACATAAATCGCCGATAAATAGCTAAACCGTTCAGTTTCCTCTTGTTATAAAAAACAGAAATGGCACATGAAGCTCTTATGGACGTTCTACTTCAGAACTAATCCTCTTGCTATCAAAAGGCAACCTATTTATGGCCAAAAAGCCCTCTAGACGTTATACTCCAGAACTAATCCTCTTGCTATCAAAAGGCAACCCAATGTGGGCCAATAGGCCTATTGTTGTCTTCCTAAACTTGTAAACACTCGAAAACCCCATTCATTCATCCAATTACCCACGAATGTATTGCCACTGTCATTCTCCCTTTGCTTGAGTTCGCGTATTAGAGATTCTTTCCACAGATCCCCTTCCAAGCATTCTCCCAGAAACATGTTCCCTTTATTCTCGTTGGCACGATGATTTTTTTTTGCAACAGCTGTTAAGCATATCATGCCCAGATGACATCTTCTTTTCATACACGAACCATATACACATTAATTTCATTTCTTTCGCCCACGCACAGCTGCCTCAAGACATTTGCAGCCTTCATTTGAATTTGATATATAT
>SDVV010036955.1:0-10893 GCA_016164225.1 Gammarus roeselii
CAGTTTTGTTCATTATAACTATTCCTTTGGTTGTAATTTCGATCAAAGAGGCTTTTGGGACTAGCTTTAGAAAACACATTCAGGTACATAAAAAGTCTTTTAGCTGACTGCTAAGCCGTTTTCTTTCAAGTGATATCAGTTTTATTTCGCCGAATCGTTGCGGGTATGTCACATTTCTCAATTTCATCAACATTCTTGTTACTCGGTGCTGAACACCTTCCATCTTCTTAATGTCCGCCCTTAGGTGGGGAGATCAAAAGTGTACTGCAAATTCCATTTGGGGACTGACGAGTGAAGTACATAACGGTAGCGCAATGCCCCTGAACTCATATTTGAAATTTTGGATATGAAGCCAAAGACTCTACTGCTTCACTTGGTTCTTACACTAGAGCTCTTTGTTGATTAATATTCCAAAATCTCGCTGTTGATTGACTTAAGTCATACAGACCTAATTTTCATACAGAACCTATAAACCAATGAATTCACTACCAATGCATGTAAATTTACCTCCGATAGTGATGATAGCATACCGACTCTTCACTCCAAAACAACGCCAGCCGAACTCCACAAGAAGACTGATTTCTCCGCAGAGTTGAACGCACTTGAACCATCCAACTCAGGTAACAAAATGATTCGCCTCCATAAGTACGTCATCTTCTCAGACAGTTCGAAGGCACTCACTCAGATTAAAACTCTGCACTATACACACCCACTGTACTTAAAATACAGAACACCCCATTTACAAAGTCTGAGGCAGGAACGAGGTCTAATTTTGCTGGGTCTCGGGTCATGCGGTAATAAGGGAAGATGAATTCGCAGATTTCCTCGCTAAACTAGCTTTCAACCAACAAGAAAAATTCATTACCCTACACCACCGAGATTAGTTCCCTATCATCAACTCCCTATAACATTCCAACGGAACGGAATTTGGCAACAACGCAGATACAAAACTGTACCCGTCCATCCTCAGTTACAGAATGGGAAACCAAATTTTCTCACAGGAGACACCAAATTTTCATCAACCTATTGTGTACAGAGCTGTCACGAGTAACTCACAACCATCTAATGGACACTGACATTTGACGTTCACGCCACCATGCCTTTCTGTGCTACCAGACAGCAATCAGCGTGAAGCACTCGCTGATCGAGTGCAATTCACTTGCGTTAGCTCGGCGAGTTTTCTTAAATTCCATTTTCGTGCTACAAAGCCTTCATACAGACCTACTTACATGAAAAGCTAATTAAGTAATAGTTCAAACGAAATAATTTTTCCACACCACAACGTACTATTGGTTACAAATATAGAGACCTTATTTTTAAGTTAGCGTTTTATTCAAACTTCATTTACATCAAATCGTATGTAGTTATTTAGGTTTTTCTCGTTGTATGTTTACAGCCAAACGTCTGGAAGAAATGCAAACGTGTAAATCCATACTATAAAACATACATTATTGGTGCAGGGATGTCGTAAACAAAACGCAAAATTAAAAATAAGGTCACTATCTTTGTAACCGATAGTACTTCGGTACATATGTCACAGAGCCCAGAAACGATGTCCTATTTAGAGAGCTACGTATAAATCCTTAACTTCTACTTTAAAGACGACAAATTATTATTCTCGTACGCACTATCGTGCTATCTGCTTATTACAAAGAGCGAGTTTAATCAGATTTGATATCTTATCGCCTTACGAGAGTGCTCTCTAAGACTCATGTCAGAGCTCCTGGGGAGATGAGCCGCTTTAATTTCATATAATTTTCATAATAAAAAAATCAGAAACAGTTCAAATTTGTGGAACAAATAGTTCATGGTTCTGATTTTCTTATAAGCCGCTATTCACGTGGCCGTCTTCCAAGGCATCACCGAGGCGCGCCTGCTTTCTTTGAGTTGAAATAGGGAATTCGACTAGTTGAACGAACACGCGTGCATGCCCACAGTAATGCTTTCAGATGCCCACGGTGATGCCCACATGTGCTCGCGCCCATAAAAAAAGTAGGATGGGTCTCGTAGATCTTTTTAATTGCATTGTTAAATGTTGTAACCAACAGTGAGTGGCTGTGACGGGGCGGCTATTCTGCTATAAGGGTATCCTTGATGCCTTGGAATGTTCTCCTTCCGCCAGGCGCTCACTGTTTTGTTTGCGCGTTCCCACCAGTTCATCATAGTCAAACACCACCCCTTTTCCCACAGTTTATTATTCCCAAACACCACTCCTGTTCGCCGAGTTTATAATTCCCAAACACCATTTCTGTTCCGTCAGTATACAATTGCAAAGCACTATTCATGTTTCCACCAGTCTACCATGGCTCAGCTTCATTCCTGTTATGTCAGTATACCATTACAAACACTATTGCTGTTCCCACCAGTCTATTGTCAATCACCATTCCTGTCCCGTGAGTTTACCATTGCTTAGTACCATTCCTGTTCCCACCAGTCTATCGTTGCCAAATGTCATTTCTGTTCCCTGCAGTCGACCATTGTTGAACCTTCGCGTTTCCGCGCGACATCACTGCCAAACACCATTCCTATTCTCGCTAGTCTAGCGTTGACAAACTGCATTCCTGTCCCCGCCAGTCTACCATTTGTGCAATAGCACTTTTGCCGTTATGCAGACTCATATTTCCTAATCTCGTTTCTGTTCTCACTTGTCAACCTTTGCCAAACTTCATGTCTTTCCCGCTAAACAACTATCGTTCAGTGCTTTAGCAGCGCGTCCTACTACCGTCCAGGGCTCTAACAGTGCGTCCAACTATCGTCCAGTGCTCTAGCAGTGTGTTCCTATCGCTCAGTGCTTTAACAGCGCGTCCAATTATCGTCCAGGGCTCTAGCAGTGCGTCAAACTACCGTTCAGTGCTCTAGCAGTGCGTCCAACTATCGCCCAGTGCTCTAGCAGTGCGTCCATCTATCGTCCAGTACTCTAGCAATGCGTCCAACTACCGTCCAGTGCTCTAGCAGTGCCTCCAACTATCGTTCAGTGCTTTAGCAGTGCGTCCAACTATCATCCAATGTTCTTGCAGTGCGTCCAACTATCGTCCCGTGCTCTTCTAGTGCGTCCAACTATCGTCCAGTGCTCTTGCAGTACGTCCAACTATCGTCCAGTGCTCTAGCAGTGCGTCCAACTATCGCCCAGTGCTCTAGCAGTGCGTCCATCTATCGTCCAGTACTCTAGCAGTGCGTCAAACTACCGTCCAGTGCTCTAACAGTGCGTCCAACTATCGCCCAGTGCTCCAACAGCGCGTCCAACAATCGTCCAGTGCTCTTGCAGTGCGTCCAACTATCGTCACGTGCTCTATAAGTGCGTCCAACAATCGTCCAGTGCTCCAGCAGTGCGTCCAACAATCGTCCAGTGCTCCAGCAGTGCGTCCAACTATTATCCAGTGCTCTAGTAGTGCGTCAAATTATCGTCCAGTGCTCTAGCGGTGCGTTCAACTATCGTCCAGTGCTGTAGCTGCGCCCAATACTGATCTGCTTCAATCATTGCATGGTAACACTTATCACGCTTGTCTGTTCCTTGACCTGCGTAAGGCAGTTAATACAGATCATTAGGATATTTTGTTAACACAGTGGCCAGCTTGTGGTGGTCGAGAAACTTATTTTTCATTAGTTAATAGTTATTTTGTCCCTCATGCAGGGATCAGTACGTACTCTGCAATGACAAACCAACTGACGTGTGGCCTGGAACAGTTTTTTTTTGTTTTTTTACTAAGATCAGTAGTTTTATAAATGAGGATTTCACAAATTAAACTGAAAAGTGTTCAATATTCTGATATTTTATTCGCAATCAAAGAACTTTGACAAAACAGTTGTTCATAACCAATCCCTTCTAAAGATCTTTTAACTTGGATATTAGGTAACAAACTCATTGCTCATGCAAGTGAAACTAAATTGATGCTTATTAATCCTCGAAAGCACCCCCGACTGTCCAAAATTTTGTTCATCGACAATGTGTTGGAATGTGTGTTTCATATCAAGTATCTCGGCCTGATTCAAGAAGATAAGCTGAACCTTGGACTAAACCTTGATCAAGTCTGTCAGAAGTTGAGTAAGTTGTTAGGGATTGGACTTTCTGTGACGAACTATTTTATCAGCGACGCTCTGCTTGCGTACTCTAATTTCTACAATCAATCAACATCTGGGAAGGGGCTGTAGAAAACAAAATTCATCCTTATCGCGTTATTCTTAACAAAACTCTAAGTGTATTTTTCTAGTTAAATTTAACAAAAATCATGTACTTCTCACACACATCATATACACAAAAAAACAAAGAAAAAAATTTTCTTATATGATGATGTCCACCACTTTATCGCTCTGGAGTTTTTTCGTTTCTCCATTTGAGATTGTTATGATGTATTAGCAAAAAATTCCCGATGATTTTACTCTATGTTTGTTCATTTTCAGCAAAATTTCAACGTTTGCCAATACATTTCAATTAAAAATTCCGTCCCTGCATTTCTTCTAGATACATGTTTTGACTCTGGCAAGCCAGTATTTCTTTATTTCGGCACCGGACAATTGGCTGCAGTAGCGAGCTACAGCGCAGCACATCGCCACCTACCCTTGTGATTAGACATTTGGCGTTATCTGACCCGGCGTGATAAGGCACTGCATGCCTCCCGCCGGAGGGCGCTGTGAGCGCTGAAACGGCGTAGGTTTGAAGGTTGCTAGATCTGAGACATCTGGAGACCAAACAGATCTCAAATCAAACATCTCAATGCAATCATTTTTTATTTATTTATATATTTTATACCAAATCAAGGAGCCCAAGATGTCAACATCTTGTTATCTTCTTGAACAATTTTTGAAAACCGATGTGGAAAATGATGAAGACCAATTACGATTTAGAGATCAATCTCTGCGACCTCCGTACCATACTTTTCTGCTTGCGAGGGCTGCCACTCTGTCATGTCCAGCTTGGGCGTGCGTCTAACCACAATCGGCATGGGAATAGCTGTACCAATAAAGTTCGCGGGGGTTTCCAGGAGTAGAGGTCTCTATTTTATATGTCAATGAATATCAAACCACTAAAGTGTGTTTGTTTCTTTGAGATACACCCATCAGCTTATTAATGGTATCAATTGGAACGAATCCGCTCTTTCTTTCGAGAAGAAGAACGCTAAACCAAGGCATGACTATTCCACACTACGAATCCTCCACATTGCGGCACATCCACACTACGAATCCTCCAACACATCCACACCACGAATCCTCCACATTGCGACACATTCACAATACAAATCCTCCACATTATGACCCATCCACACTACGAATCCTCCACATTACGACACATCCGCACTACGACACACACGCACTACGACTCATCCAAACTACGAATCCTCCACATTACAAAACATCCACTCTACAAATCCTCCACATTACAAAATATCCACACTACAAATCCTCCACATTATGACCCATCCACACTACGAATCCTCCACATTACGATACATCCACACTACGAATCCTCCACATTACGACACATCCACACTACGAGTCCTTCATATTACGACACATCCAAACTACGAGTCCTCCACATTACGTTACATCCACACTACGACTCAACCACGCTACGACTCATCCACACTACGACTCATCCACACTACGACTCATCCACACTTCGACTCACCCGCACTACGACTCATCCACACTACGATTCATCCACACTACGACTCATCCACACTACGAATGTTCCACATTACGACACATCCACACTTCGACTCGTCCTCGCTACGACTCATCCACACTACGACTCATCCACACTACGACTCATCCACACTACGAATCATCCACATTACGACACATCCACACTACAAATCATCCACATTACGACACATCCACTCGACGACTCGTCCACGCTACGACTCATTCACACTACGACTCATCCACATTTCGACTCGTCCATGCTAAGGCTCATCCACACTTCGATTCATCCCCTCTACGACTCATCCACACGACAACTCATCCACACTGCTACTCATCCACACTACGACTCATCCATACTACGACTCATCCGCACTACGACTCATCTACACTACGACTCATTCTCACTACGACTCATTCACACTACGAATCATCCACGCTACGACTCATCTACGCAATGACTCGTCCACACAACGACTCATCCACACTACGACTCGTCCACACTACGACTCGTCAACATTAAGACTCATCCACACTACGTCTCATCCACGCTACGACTCATCCACGCTGCGGCTCATCCACACTACGACTCGTCCACACTACGACTCGTCCACACTAAGACTCATCCAAACTACGACTCATCTACGCTACGTTCGTCCACACTGCGACTCATCCACACTACGACTCATCCACATGTACTGTTGTTGGTACCGTATCTAATCTTCAGTAGGATTTGTTTGCAAGTAGAGGGCCTGATGATGTTGAGCTGTAGTGGATCTCCTAAGGCTCGAATGGAAACGTGATAGGAACGCCATGACGAGACCGCTAATCTGATTGGAACGTCATCATGAGACCGGTAACATGATTGGACCGTCATCACGAAACCGCTAACCTGATCGGAACTTCATTATGGGGCCGCTAACCTGATTGGGGAGTCATCATAAGACCGCTTATCTGATTGGTGCGTCACCATGAGACCTCTAATCTGATTGGTGCATCATCATGAGACCGCTAACCTGATTGGTGCGTCATCATGAGGCCTCTAATCTGATTGGTGCATCATCATGAGACCGCTAACCTGATTGGTGCGTCATCATGAGGCCTCTAATCTGTTTGGTGTGTCATCATGAGACCGCCAACCTGATTGCTGCGTCATCATAAGACCGCTAACCTGATTGGTGCGTCATCACGAGACCGCTTATCTGTTTGGTGTCATCATGAGACCGCTTATCTGTTTGGTGTGTCATCATGAGACCGTTTAGCTGATTGGTGCGTCATCATGAGACCGCTTATCTGATTGGTGCGTCATCATGAGACCGCAATTCTGATTGGTGCGTCACCATGAGACCGCTAATCTAATTGAAACATCATCCTGAGACCGCTTATCTGACTTGTGCGTTATCATGAAACCTCTAATCTGATTGGTGCATCATCATGAGACCGCTAACCTGATTGGGGCGTCATCATGAGACCTCTAATCTGTTTGGTGTGTCATCATGAGACCGCTAACCTGATTGATGCGTCATCATGAGACCGCTAACCTGATTGGTGCGTCATCATGAGACCGCTTATCTGATTGGTGCGTCATCATGAAACCTCTAATCTAATTGGTGTGTCATCATGAGACCGCCAATCTGATTGGAACGTCATCATTAGACCGTTAATCTGATTGGACCGTCATCACGAGACCGCTAACCAGATTGGACCGGCATCACGAGACCGCTAACCTGATTGGAACGTCATCATGGGGCCGGAAATCTGATTGGTGCATCATCTTGAGACCGCTTATCTGATTGGTGCGTCATCATGAGACTGCTAATCTGATTTGATTCAATTGATTTCACTTGTCCAGTCAACTGACCCGACCGCCTACATTCGTGCTTTTGTTATTTGTCGCTGTGTGAACCATCTGTTTGGTCATACGGAGATGGAGAGGCAATAAACAAGTGTTTAATATAAATGGGAATAAAATAATTTTGAGTTGGATGGATGATTATTCATTTTAATAATATAAATACTATAAATACTATATTTTATTATTTTATTATTTCTTCTTGCTTGAGCTCTATTATTTTTCTTTGCCCTTTTTTCATGGTGATAAATTTAGCAATGGTTATTATTATTATATGTATCGAGGTTGGTTGAGACAAGGTGACCCAGGGAGAGGAAAGACTTGTGGGACCCGCGGGACTCGGGGACCCGAGGTTTCGAGAACCTGGGGGACTTAGGAGACCAAGTGGATTTGGGAGGAACCAATTGGACTTTTCTGGGGCTTTTTGGGACACCCTTGAAACCCTTTAGGACCCTTTTGAGAAACTGTGGGACCCTTTAGAGGCTCTTCTGAATCCTGGAACCTCTGTTCCCCCCTTCCAGCGCTGTAAAACCCATACACAGAAAAATGTATGTATGTGAGATGCTTGAGTAGAACAAATAACCATTACAGTCCGCGGATTGCTGGCGCACAGGGCGAAGGTCGAGTCGAGGCTGGTCGAGGTGCGTCGAGATCAGTCGAAACATGTCGAGGCGAGTCGAGTTGGTCGCGACGAGCCGAGACTGGCCGAAATTATTCGAGACAAGCCGAGACGAGCTGAGACGATACAACCCGGGGAGCTCGGGGACCCGGGGGACATGGGTTACCCTTCGGGATTCGTCGGGCTCTTTTGGGACCCGAGACACCTCTGCCACCCCACTCCCACCCTCAAATGCTAGAGTGAAAAAATGTTGTTAATACAGTCCACACGATCACTACCGCAGAGGGGGCAAGCCGCGTCGAGGCTGGTCGAGGTGCGTCGAGATCAGTCGAAACATGTTGAGGAGAGTCGAGTTGGGCGCGACGAGCCGAAACTGGCCGAAATGATTCAAGACAAGCCGAGATGAGCTGAGACGATGGGTCTCGGGGGACTCGGGGAGCTCATGAAGACCCGGGGGACTTGAGTTACCCTACGGGATTCATCGGGCTCTTTTCCGACCCAAGGGACCAATGCCCTCCTCCACCCTATCCTCTTAAACAATCAGTGCGAAATCAATAATCTGAGCAGTTTTTCTGCCATGACAAACCTGCTCCTACTTTCTTCTACACGATCCACGATATTATAACGCTAGTGTATTTGTGCGGGAGTTCCTGCTTGTGATTTTGTGAATAGGTATTTTTTCTTCAGTTTGTGCTCGCTCGCGTGTGAAGGGACCATATGCAGTTTCTGGGGTTGACCTGGACTGTTCAGCTATAAAACCTTGTGACGCGTTGCGGTTGGAGTCTATCTAATCCGTGAAGCCATAGACCTTGTACCAATTTCGACGATGCTGTTTGTGCGCACTGTCGCGCGTGCATGTTATTCTTGGAGTTCTGAGTAGTTGGAGGCGGAAATTCGTTTTGTCTGAGTATTTATCTTGCCTGAATAAATAAATTGTACTAAAAATAAAATAGACCGCGTAGCTGTAAACATTGTATTGCGTTGCTGTCGGAGCTGACTTTGTCCGTGTAGCCGCGAACCTTGTATCAATTTCGACGATATTATCTGTGCGCACTGGCGTGTGGACATATTACTCATGTGGTTCTGAGGGGTTTGAGGCAAGGATTCGTTTCATTTCATTTGAATCTTTATCTTACCTGAGTAAATATGTTATACTAATACAACTGGACTGCGTAGCTGTGAATATTGTGTTGCGTTGCTGTTGGAGCTGACTTTGTCTGAGTAGCCGTGAACATTGTACCAATTTCGACGATACTCTCTGTGCGCACTGGCGTGAGGACATAATACTCATGAGGTTCTGAGTGGCTGGAGGCGAGGATTCATTTTGTTTCATCTGAGTCTTTATCTTACCTGAATAAATAAATTCTACTAATACAACCTAACCGCCTAGCTGTATATATTGTGTTGCGTTGCTGTCGGAGCTGAATTTGCCCGTGTAGCCACTGACCTAGTACTAATCTCGACGATGCTACCTGTACGCACTAGGGTGCGTACATATCACTCTTTAAGTTCTAAAGAATTGGAAGCGGAGTTCCGTTTTGAGTAAGCGTTTTTCTTTTGCGCACCAGCGTGCGTCTGACATTGGTAAAATTTTCCCCTTTTCTTCTAATGTTAAAAGCGTTGTTTTGTTTTTTCCTCGCACACTTAGGCGTGCGAGTCTACTGGAATCAATGATCAACGAGCCCTACGGGGGAGCCTAGTATGACGCGCGTTGAGGCTCTGGTGGAACTGAGAATCTAATCAAATCAAATCACATCAAATAATTCCATCAGGTGCCCTCTGACTTCAACCCCTCGTTCATCCAATCTCAAAAAGACAGGCAACACTTTCATGAGAGATGAATTATACCCCTAATTTTGGACTGTTTATGCCATTCGAGCCCTCTTTCCCCCGTACGAGGAAGAGAGCTGTTCACTCATCAGAGTGAGCTGCCGTGTCACTCAGATGAGTGGTGCAAGCTTCAGTGAGAGGTAGCATAGATAACACCCAATGTTCACGTTGATTAGTTCTTAGAGAGCCTGTAAATATATTTCTTATCTTCCCCGCCGGTCAGGCATGTTTGTTATGAGCCATCTCAGTCCTTATCTGGATGAAGACTTAGACATTTTAGAACATATTTCCAATACAAGACAAGGTCACTTCAGACAACATTTCAACTAAATCGTCCAATTAAGTTCTGTTCGCTATCGTGAGAGGGTGAGTTTTATGATCCTATGAATGTGTATAATTGTGAATAGGTGATTAGTTGCAAGAAACAATTATAGTCTAGTATTATGAAGATATTCGCGTCTTTTCATTCAAAGAAGGCATCAAGGATTCTTGTGTTCTAAGTTCCAATGGTGGTGCAGTATGATGTAAGTGTTGATGGCGGTGCAGTATGATGTAAGCTCCAATGGGGATGCAGTATGATGCAATTCCAATGGTGGTGCAGTATGATGTAAGTGTTGTTGGTGGTGCAGTATGATGTTAGTTCCAATGGTGGTGCAGTATGATGTAAGTTCCAATGATGGTGCAGTATGATGTACGTTCCAACGGCGGTGCAGTATGATGTACAATGTAAGTTCCAATGGTGGAGCAGTATAATGTAAGTTCCAATGGTGGTGCAGTATGATGTAAGTTCCAATGGTGGTGCAGTATGATGTAAGTTCCAATGGTGGATAGAGGCTACTGCATCATAACATGTCCAAGGTGACGACGATACAATGGCTTTCAAAACCAAACGCCATCTATCGCCAACCAAATAAACTGTATTGATCAGTATCCCAACCCTTTTCAGTAGCCCCGT
>SDVV010036956.1:0-10893 GCA_016164225.1 Gammarus roeselii
TATATATATGTATAAATAAAATATACAGTCATATTTGTGATATACTTTTTGTATGTGCTATTTTTGTGCGCGTCTCTATGAGATCCAGTGCCCAATTCACCATGGAATTATTCGGCATCCGACCATCAGTCACAGTACAGTCATCTAATTTGACCGTTCATTACAAGAGGCTGCGCTGTTTTGATGATTGTCATCGGTTGACCACATTTCCCGGCTGTTTTCGGTTAACGTGTATACTCATTGCCTTATACTAACACCTCCCGGGATGAGTCGCAAAATACGTTTCAACGAAATTGAAAGTGGAGGTGTAGAATAATGGTCATGCATAAATGTTTTTATCCCCCGATTTTCTCCACACTGCCCGTACAGAGTAAAGGACAGCCAGACGGGGAACTTTCATTCAAGGTCAGCGGAAGTTAGTTTTGGGAGCGTGCGTGTTGGGACCAAACCAAAATGGTCATCCGACTGACCATAGACTGACTGACCGTGTGTCATCTCCCGGTGGACGGGGACCCGATCTGCAGCAAAATGAGCCCGAACCCAACGATCGGCCCTCGATCAAGTTTGGCCCTCGATCAAGTTTGGCCCTCGATCCCGTTCGGCCCTCGATCATGTTCGGCCCTCGATCAAGTTTGGCCCTCGATCACGTTTGGCCCTCGATCAAGTTTGGCCCTCGATCAAGTTTGGCCCTCGATCACGTGTCCGACCAACCACTTTCAGTCAGACCATCTCTGATCAGACAGACCATCTCCCGTCAGTCTGACCATCTCCTGTCGGTCTAACCCAAGCCCGTCACTCAGACCCACCCTACGGGCCAGTCAAACCAACTCCCGTCAGTCTGATCATAACCCGTCAGTCTGATCATAACCCGTCAGTCTGATCATAACCCGTCAGTCTGATCATAACCCGTCAGCCTGATCATAACCCGTCAGTCTGATCATAACCCGTCAGTCTGATCATAACCCGTCAGTCTGATCATAACCCGTCAGTCTGACCATCCCCCGTTAGTCTCATCATAACCCGTCAGTCTCATCATAACCCGTCAGTCTGACCATCCCCTGTCAGTATGATCATAACCCGTCCGTCTGACCATCCCCCGTCAGTCTGACCATCCCCCGTCAGTCTGATAATCCCCCGTCAGTCTGATAATCCACCGTCAGCCTGATCATAACCCGTCAGTCTGACCATAACCCGTCAGTCTGATCATAACCCGTCAGTCTGATCATAACCCGTCAGTCTGATAATAACCCGTCGTATGACCATCCCCCGTCAGTCTGACCATTCCTCGTCAGCCTGATCATGCCCCCGTCACTCTGACCATCCCTCGTCAGATTGACCGTTCCCCGTCATACTGATCAATCCCCGTCAGCCTGATCATAACAGGTCCCTCTAACCATCTTCCGTTAGTCTGACCATCTTCCGTTAGTCTGACCATCTTCCGTTAGTCTGACCATCATCCGTTAGTGACCACCTTCCGTTTGTCTGACCATCTTTCGTTAGTCTGACCATCTTCCTTTAGTCTGACCATCCCCCGTCACACTGTCCGACTCCAGTCAATCTGATCATAACTCGCCAGTCTGCATGACCATCCCCTGTTTGTCTGACCATATCCTGTCAGTCTTATCATATGGTGTTGTTAGCACAGACTCTCTCAGCATTGCAAAAGCTTCTTGATATCTGTAATAATTTTACTGAACCTCGTGATATTGTGTGTAACACTGCAAAAATGGTATGTATGCTAGTTAGACCGAAGGGTCCTATTTACTACCTATCGACTGAGATAAAACTAGGCGGTGTTGCACTGGATTATGTGGATGAATTTCAATATCTAGGGCACATCATCACAGCAGATTGCACTGATGACAAGGATGTTGCAAAGCAAACAAGGCGGCAAAATGCAGTTGGTAACATGCTGGTACGAAAGTTCTCGTTTCCACCAAGGGAGGCTAAAATCCAGCTCTTCAAATCCTATTGTTACCCGATTTATTGTAATACACTGTGGAGAAAATACTTTCAATATAGCGTGAGGAAATTGACAGCGAGTTATAATGACACATTTAGACGGCTGATGCAGGTCCCTCGCTCGACGTCAGCGAGGAGGGTTTTTGCTGAAAACCAATCAGATAACATCAAGGTACTGTTCCGTAAAGCGGCACACAGCCTCATGACTCGAGTTATGAACTCCCCAAATGAAATCCTCGTTGCTTTCTGCTCTGGTGATGCGCTCGCTGCCTCGTCATTGTTAAGGCGATGGAGAGAATTACTATACACATAGGCAGGATAGAGTTGTATGCCGTAACTTATTCTTAGTTGTGTGCGGTAATTTTATAACTTTGTTCTCACTGTTGTTCTCACTGTAACCCTAAAATAAGATGTCTCAATTGTAATACTATGCTCATGTTGATTGTTAATAAAGCTTTTATTATTCTTTTAATTATTATTATAACCCGTCCGCCTAATAATCCTCAGTCTGTCTGACCATCCCGCGTCATACTGACCAACCCTCGTCAGTCTGATGATAACCCGTCGGTCTAATCATGAACCCGTTAATCTGATCATACCTCGTCAGTGTGACCATCCCTGTCAGTGTGACCATCCCTGTCAGTCTGACCATCCTTGTCAGTCTAACCATCCTCGTCAGCCTGACCATCCTTGTCAGTCTGACCATCCCTGTCAGTCTGACCATCCCTGTCAGTCTGACCATCCTCGTCAGTCTGACCATCATCATCAGTCTGACCATCCTCGTCAGTCTGACCATCCTCGTCAGTCTGACCATCCCTGTCAATCTGACCATCCCTGTCAATCTGACCATACCTCGTCAGTGTGACCATCCCTGTGAGTCTGACCATCCTCGTCAGTCTGACCATCCTGGTCAGTCTGACCATCCCCGACAGTCTGACAGCAACGCTAAATGCGAGTCTTCCCTGACCCCGCTTCAGTCTTGGCAGCTGTTGCCGCTCCTGGTAAACAACTCTTCTGTTTCCACCGCGAAGCTCGGCCGCCACACCTGTGGTGCTGATGTATGTCATCGGGTACTGTTTCTGTCGCTCTCACTATTGATCACTAGGACTATCTGCCGGCCTGTCTGCATGTCTGTCTCGCAGTTGTCACTCGTGAAGGTATTATTTTAATGGCATCGATTACAAGGGAATTTAAATATAAAAAAAATCCGCAACCACGGTTTGCAATTTTTAGCACTTTGCCTCCCACGACGGAGAAGGCTATTGCCGTTGCTAGCGTCTGACTTGACGCCTACCGCTCATCCTATGCGGCTATCCCATCTCGTTCATCTATTCAAGTGTCAAGGTTTCATCAATAATACTTGGCATCTGACGTTATTCTCAGAAGAAAATATATTCTCAAAATAAATTGAGAAATATAATGGTGTTATGATCAACGCAATTTTTCCACTCATACTCTTTTAAATGCTTCTTATTCCTGAAATAGCCTGCCACTTGCCGCCGTTAGTCAAGAACACCAATATGCACAGTAGCGGAAGAAAATTCGTTTACGGCTAGCCTATAATCGAAAAAACAAACTAGAATTTTCCCACGTGGAATTAAATTTTATATTAAAACTTCTTACGGTAATATATTTGAACGATCCTTCTTAATGGATAATATCAGTTTAATTTCCAATGAGTTCAAATATCGAGCGAAAATTGATTATTAAAAATTTCACTTAATCTATATTCATAAACAAACTTTCTGTCGTTACTGTACGTACATCTATTCAGGCGTAAGCCTAGCTTGTAGATGTCCGTAATTGTAAAAAAATTTATTTATAAATTTGTTTGCCCACGCATGTATTGAAGCCCGAAAGTGCTAGGGTCGTTGCTTACGTCCTTTTGTCCTTCCGTGTGTCCCATCAATTTTAGTGCACCAACTAATTGAAACACTTCGACAATAGTCAGACATCCTCTACTACCAGAAAATGGCTCTACCTGTGGTTGGTCGCGATTGAATCTACCTAGCTGCCATACTTCGTTTGCTGACTCCACTTCCTTTGGTTTCTCTGCAGATTGCTCAGTCCATCATCGGTAAAGCTGTTTTTAACCGATGGTTCTCAAATTTGTCATTAAAATGCCTCGTCACTCCACCAGGTCATTGCTCAGACTGTGGCATATTTTGTCCGAGCATTTTGTGCGTGTTATCATAATGTCATCATAATTTGAGTGTGGCGGCCTCGCAACCATTGTTTGAACAAATTCAACCGCTTGAAGCCTTTGCTTGTGTCTGTCTATAAACAGGTTCCGGTCTCTTTGGTCATTCTGCAGCACTGTTCACTAACGACATTGTTTTCTGACGAAGGTGTTGTTGTGCGGCCGATGACTGCCCTGGCTTGATCTTGTCTTATTTCTTGATTAATACCCAGCACATTCATGTCATCCTCCACTCTCATTTTCCGGTCTTTTTGATCTTCTTAACTCTCGCCGCCTCCGCCTCACGTGTCCAAGCCATCTTGCCAAACTCAGACTCAATATAACCCGTTACTAGATGAATCTGATCCTCAGAGGTTAATAAAATCGCCTGACGATAGACTTAACATCTATGAGTTACCATATTCGATCTCTCACAATATGTTGAGTATGCAACGCCTCTTCCCCTCCTTATATTTGGTCGCATAGCTGACCGAGTGTTTTCTGCCCTCTTTCCAGTTGGCAATCACGTTGAACATCGCAATTATCGCCTCTTGAGGTTCCATCGTTAGCATCATACTGGCAGCTGCAATCAGATCCCGTGGCCCATCTTCACTGGCATGAGAGATGTTTTGTCGAACAGAACTCATGCGTGATGACCGTCAAGTCCCTAGCTCTCCGTTATTATCCTATAATTCCGAAACTCTAAGTTATTAAACAGTTTCTTCACTTCTACTAATGTTGGTTATCTTTTCATCCTTGTCGTTCTTTCTCTAACCGTGTTGATCACACTACCTTTTGGCTTCGGTAAAATTTCAAGAGATTCTTCCTCCCGATGAATATCCGAATCCGCATCTTCTCATGCCATCGTCAAAATCTCTATCATCAAAATCGTGCAAAAAAAACAATTGCCACTTCGTTGTGCATTACACTTGATTACACTTCGCGGGAAATCGTCTTACATCACTTTAGTTTCACCAGATAATTTTTCAAAGGCTTTTAATGATGCATTATCTTTTTGAATTATATTTTGCATTTCAAATGCACCATGAAACTTTTTTGCGCAACTAAAGCGTTTTGCCTTATGCTTTCCTGGTTCACCGCGAACGGGTTCACGCTCAATCAGCCTTGTCTCATTTCGCTTGCGAAAAGGTGACACGATGCAGCACCCCCTACTGCTGAACGGAGCAAGCATATATGTAATCATGCCACTGCTCTGTGTAAGCTAATATTTGGATCTGCCATTGATTGTATGGAATCTACGAGCTGATTGGTCTACGGCTTGGCAATCGAATAGAAAAATATGTAAAACTCCACAACTATTGAGTTTAAAATAAATGAATATTGTCTAAATTATTAACATGAATCTAATAAAAATTTGGAAATAGAAAAGTGTGCTGTTCAGGTCCTTTAAAATTACCTGATCTCCATTTCGGGTACATTTGCATCATTATCCCCAGTTTGGCACCTAACTTCTGCATTCTTTAGGCGCCCACATTTTTCCTAACTTGTATTTCCAGAAATCTTCACGCTGATGCTCCGCCATACTATCATTCTTTCGATGCATCTCGACGACCTCTCCGCTCCGCCTTACTATCATTCTTTCGATGCATCTCGACGACCTCTCCGCTCCGCCTTACTATCATTCTTTCGATGCATCTCAACTACCTCTCTGCTCCACCCTACCATCATCCTTGAAATCTCGACGACCTCTCCGCTCCGCCCTACTATCATTCTTTCGATGCATCTCGACGACCTCTCTGCTCTTCCCTACCATCATCCTTTTGATGCATCTCGACAACCTCTCCGCTCCGTCCTATTATCATTCTTTTGATACATCTCGACGACCTCTTTACTCCGCTCTACTATCATTCTTTCGATGCATTTCGACAACCTCTCCGCTCCGCCTTACTATGATTCTTTCGATGCATCTCGACGACCTCTCCGCCCGCCTTACTATCATTCTTTCGATGCATCTCGACTACCTCTCTGCTCCGCCCTACCATCATCCTTTCGATGCATCTCGACGACCTCTCCGCTCCGCCCTACTATCATTCTTTCGATGCATCTCGACGACCTCTCCGCTCCGCCCTACAATATTTATTTCGATGCATCTCGACAACCTCTCCGCTCCGTCCTACTATCATTCTTTTGATGCATCGCGACGACCTCTCCGCTCCGCCCTACTATCATTCTTTCGATGCATCTCGACGACCTCTCTGCTCCTCCCTACCATCATCCTTTTGATGCATCTTGACGACATCTCCGCTCCTCCCTACTATCATTCTTTTGATGCATCTCGACGACCTCTCCGCTCCGCCCTACTATGATTCTTTCGATGCATCTTGACGACCTCTCCGCTCCGCCCTACTATCATTCTATCGATGCATCTCGACCACCTCTCCGCTCCGCCCTACAAACATTCGTTTGATGCATCTCGACGACCTCTCCGCTCCGCCCTACTATCATTTTTTTGATGCATCGCGACGACCTCTCCGCTCCGCCCTACTATAATCCTTTCAATTCGTCTCGACGACCTCTCCGCTCCGCTCTACCATCATTCTTTCGATGCATCTCGACGATCTCTTCGCTCCATCCTATTAGCATTCTTTTGATGCATCTCGACGACCTCTCTGCTCGCCCTACCATCATCCTTTCGATGCATCTCGACCACTCTCCGCTCCGCCCTACTATCATTCTTTCGATGCATCTCGACGACATCTCCACTCCGCTCTACTATCATTCTTTCGATGCATCTCGACGACCTCTCCGCTCCGCCTTACTATCATTCTTTCGATGTATCTCGACGACCTCTTCGCTCTGCCTCACTATCATTCTTTCGATGCATCTCGACGACCTCTCCGCTCCACCCTACTATCATTCTTTCAATGCATCTTTACGACCTTTACGCTCCGCCCTACTATCATTCTTTTGATGCATCTCGACGTCCTTACTATGATTCTTTCGATGCATCTTGACGACCTCTCCGCTCCGCCCTAGTATCATTCTTTTGATGCATCTCGACGACCTTTCCGCTCCGCCTTACTATCATTCTTTCGATGCATCTCGACGACCTCTCCACTCCGCTCTACTATCATTCTTTCGATGCATCTCGACGACCTCTCCGCTCCGCCTTACTATCATTCTTTCGATGCATCTCGACGACCTCTCCGCTCTGCCTCACTATCATTCATCCGATGCATCTCAACGACCTCTCCGCTCTACCCTACTATCACTCTTTCGATGCATCTTGACGACCTCTCCGCTTCGCCCTACTATCATTCTTTTGATGCATCTCGACGACCTCTCCGCTCCGCCCTACTATTATTCTTTCGATGCATCTCGACGACCTCTCCACTCCGCCCTACTATCATTCTTTCGATGCATCTCGACGACCTCTCCGCTCCGCCCTATTATCATTCTTTCGATGCATCTCGACGACCTCTTCGCTCCGCCCTACTATCATTCTTTCGATGCATCTCAGAGACCTCTCCGCTTCAGCCGACTATCATTCTTTCGATGCATCTCGACGACCTCTCCGCTTCGCTCTACTATCATTCTTTTGATTCATCTCGACGACTTCTCCGCTCCGCCCTACTATCATTCTTTCGATGCATCTCGACGACCTCTCCGCTCCGCCCTATCATTCATTCGATGCATCTCGACGACTTCTTCACTCCGCCCTACTATCATTCTTTCGATGCATCTCGACGACCTCTCCGCTGCACCCTATCATTCTTTCGATGCATCTCGACGACCTCTCCGCTCCGCCCTCTTATCATTCTTTCATAATTGCTGGACTATCTCAACTCCCCAATAAATCTATATTATTGTACATGAACATTCTGCCCTGAGATTTCCCGTACTCCTTGCCCATTTATGCTCCGCAGGAACAGTCCGTTGTGAATAAATGCCCGTTATCCCTCCTTTTGAGAAGCTGTTTTTGTTGCCACGTGCCTGTGATGACGCTAACTATTGTCATCGACGTTGAGCGTAGTCTTCGTAAGCGAAGATTTGCTCTGCAAGGCAGCAGAGGTCTGTGTCACGGCTGTGGGCCTAGCGTATATCTGACGAGAAAGTCTTGACAGAGCAGCAGAGTTCAAAATCAGTGTTTTCATTCACCTATATCTATCTACTGAACAAGTTGTATGAACGAGCTATGGTGAGATACATCGCACACCGCTCTTCCGTACATAAAGTGTATCTTGGACACGCATGGGAAGTTATTGTTCTCAACCTTTCTATTATTTTTTCAGATTACTCGTCTGTAGAAAAACAGTGCCATGGAGGAGGAGAAGGCGCCTCAAAAACCGCCCAGCTCTCCGGAAGATGTGGTGCCCGGGTTCAAAGCAAGAAAACAGGACAAAAAAGGACAACCCAATGTAAAGTTGATGGGATATACTTCTAAAGAGTTTCAATCAGAGGACGTGGCTGGTAAGAACAAGAGTGGAGAGCAGTCTCCAAAATCCAGTCTAGATCCTGAAAAACTGAATTCTGTGACGCGTAATAAAGGATCGAATAGCGCAAAGAAATCTGAGTCATCAAACACCAGAAACGATGCGATTCCTGAAAATGCGGATATTATCTCGAAGGAAATGAAACCAAACACACAAAATAAGAATCAAAATATTGCAGGGCAGTCACTGTCGATCTCTTCACAAGGCTCGAAAACAACTTCTATCAGAGCAACATCCAGCTCAGGCGATGCTGACAATAAATCCAAACCTGGACCTAGAAGGGAAAACAAATCTATAGCCACCATACCTGAAGATGAGGTTCAACATCCTAATTCAACACACAGTCCAACTTCCGATAGCTTGACCGACGATGTTTCTCCATGTTCTCTCAATTCTAACACAAATGTTGACGCAACATCTCCAGCCTCGGCCGACGCAGGCGAAAGGTCGGCACATCATCCGCTTAAAAAGAGCTTGTCAAAGCGCTGGAGCGACATCGCTAAGGTGAAGATCCTAGACAATTCAACATCTCCTGATAAGGAAGAGAACGGAGGTAACCATTCGTTCAGGCTATCGGGGCTCGGAGCTGCACTGTTGGAGGACATCAATCAGGTGAGCGAGCGGCCAGAGGAAAAATTTGTGTTACGATTGGAATGTTCATGGCTTGCTTGATTGTCTAACGATGTTATTTTAATGCTTTGTTTTGCCATGGAAGTTGATAGTGATTAAATAGTATTAGAGTATAAAGAATAGTGTCATCAGCGCCTGTATTCTTGCTACTCTCAGTTTAGAGTTGGTGCATGAAGTTTTGATGACTAGCATTTGATTACTTTTGCGGTGTTCCATGCTGTGTTTTGTTACCTGTACTGAGAACGCACATTGGTCTAACTGCCATATAACGAGGATTTTTTTTAATCGACTCCATGAGGCCTCTGAGTGCTTCTACCGTGTTTAGTCGTATTACTACTACAGATTTTTCTAAATAACAATTACATTTTTTACCATAAACAATTACATTTTTTACCATAAAGTATTCACTCGGGTTCTAGAAAGTGCGTAGTTGGGCCGAACGGGAAGACACTTATAAAATGTGTACCTTAATAAAGTTGACCTGTTTTTATACAATATATCAGTAAATTGTATATTTTTTACATCTCCATTGCTGTTGGTTAAAGTAATAAAGAACAGTGTCATATCTGATATGTGCATCCACCTGTTACTCTGTCTGCGCCGGTTACTACGTCCATCTTTTACTGCAATTGAGTTAGAGTTGGATGATCATGCTGTTTGTCTGAGCAAACATCGGCCAGCATGCGTTATTGCAGTCATGGGTGAAGTAGCGGCTGCATGCCTGTTGGTGCACATCACGAGGACATGATAATGGCTCCCATGCCACATCATTTTTCACGTCATGAGGCTGTACATGGACGAGAGGTAGTGGAGCTGTTGAATAAATAATGTTGTCTAACATGCATGAGAGTATAGAGCGCTGGCCAGGGATGGCTTCTCTTTAAAATGAAATGAATAGAACCGGATTTAAAATGAAAGGCATAAGTGAAGTTTTCCTTGAAACTAAAAATGACCCTAGCAAAGTCTATTTTTTGCTTGTCTTCTACCATTAAAGTGTAAACTATTCATTCGTTCAGTAAGTAAGTATCATATACTCACACTTGAGACTTGAAATGTAGGTTAGCTTAGGGTGGTTAGCCCCACACACTGGAAACAACCATATTCCACTGAACAGCAAAGGGTCATTAGTAGGTTAGCTTAGGGTGGTTAGCCCCACACACTGGAAACAACCATATTCCACTGAACAGCAAAGGGTCATTAGTAGGTTAGCTTAGGGTGGTTAGCCCCACACACTGGAAACAACCATACTCCACTGAACAGCAAAGGGTCATTAGTAGGTTAGCTTAGGGTGGTTAGCACCACACACTGGAATCAACCATACTCCACTGAACAGCAAAGGGTCATTAGTAGGTTAGCTTTGGGTGGTTAGCCCCACACACTGGAAACAACCATATTCCACTTAACAGCAAAGAGTCATTAGTAGGTTAGCTTAGGGTGGTTAGCCCCACACACTGGAAACAACCATACTCCACTGAACAGCAAAGGGTCATCAGTAGGTTGGCTTTGGGTGGTTAGCCCCACACACTGGAAACAACCATATTCCACTGAACAGCAAAGGGTCATTAGTAGGTTAGCTAAGGGTGGTTAGCCTCACACACTGGAAACAACCATATTCCACTGAACAGCAAAGGGTCATTAGTAGGTTAGCTTAGAGTGGTTAGCCCCACA
>SDVV010036957.1:0-10893 GCA_016164225.1 Gammarus roeselii
ATATATGTATACGTAGTTTCTCAAAATGTATCAAATAAAATGCAGCCATTAAACAGGATTTGATTTTGTTAAAGAAGAATGGGGATTAATTCGTGTGTCTTAATGTTTCATTTTCAAAATTGGCCAATATTGCCAGTTTCTTTTCAAATTGACGCATATATGTAATCGGTAAACTATTGAATAGGTACTTGAGACGTCAGAAATAGTGTCTTTTCGGGTTCTGTTCCCGATATCTCTGCACGGAGATTGTATGTTTCTGAGTATGCATGCTTATTAAGCTGTTCCCTCTAGGTCTAGAGAAAACTGCTCTATGTATATACAGACTCACTAAGGCTGATGACAGAGCTCGGGTGGAGATGGACCGCCATTATCTAATCTAATCTAATATAATCTAATTCGATGGTTAAATGTAGTCAGAATAGTTTACCTTTTGAGTGGTGACGTACTAATAATTGTGGGATTTGATGCCCGATGAAAGGATAAAAAGTATAATCTCAAAACCTCCTCATTTATTTCTTAAAAAATCGAAGAAAAGAGTATCAATCAAAGCACTCCGTTACAAAACGTTGCAAAGATATGCAAAGGAATACAAAGCTCTGTCAAAATGCTACAACGTTCTGAAAGCAGGAACCAGTTCCCTGATCCTATCAGGCATATCTATGCTAAATTGAGCACATTACAATGAGCTTTGGCCCTACAAATTCAGGTGAGAATCATGAACTTTCCAAAACAGATGTTGGAAAGGTTATTTAAATTAGTAGTAGTGAATGACTCTTTCAGTCTATGCAGACAGACAAGTCGACAGCAGACCAGTACTCCTGCCTACTCTTTCCCAAGAGTTATACGACAATGAAGGTTATACAGGAGGTGGTCCTCAGGATGAAGGTTACACAGGAGGTGGTCCTCTTGATGAAGGTTATACAGGAGGTGGTCCTTGGGATGAAGGTTATACAGGAGGTGGTTCTCATGATGAAGGTTATACAGGAGGTGGTCCGCGGGATGATGGTTATACAGGAGGTGGTCCTCACGATGAAGGTTATACAGGAGTTGGTCCTCAGGATGAAGGTTATACAGGAGGTAGTCCTCAGAATGAAGGTTATACAGGAGGTGGTCCTCAGGATATGACCAACTGAAATAATAGCAGCTGGTCACGACTTACATTTTGAGTGAATTATTACTAACTTATTACGTCTTCTGTCATGGATAACTTATCAAATACTGTCAATATATAACAATGCCTCAAAAAATTGTGCCGTAACAATGATATTTGTTATTGTAATGCATTTCGTGCATTCAGTTTCTCATTTAAATTTCTAATATATGTACAAAACTCACATTTCATCCCGCCTAACGACAACAACTTCTGAGTAATAAAGTATTGTGTTCCATCATTACCAACGAGTCCTTTTAAAGCCTAATCTAATGATAGCAATGGTTTTAGATGAATTAGATCACATGATTGCTGGAAAGGACATCAGCTATTATTAATATAACTATTCCAGCAGAGTATACATGCATTCTTAAAGTCACGAGTGGTGCTACTTTATATATTTTTGTGTATCATAGGTAACCTGTTTACATGTACCCTGTCATCTTTCAAAGCTAAATGTTAACTTGTATGTTACTGTGCATTTGGAAGCCTAATCGTATACTTGCAGCGTTATTTTATAAAGTAATAATGCTTTGATTCTAAATTAATTTTTTTGCATTTACAATGCCCTGATTGTGTGTTTGAAAATTAAATGAAAATTTATAACCAAATTCTTGAAAAAGGGTCAAGAGTTTCCTTGTTGGGAAACTGGTCGCCTACCAAACAGACAGGTCATTAGTTGGTGAGCTCACACGAACCTGCATGTAATATCCACAACGCTTGACACATTTTTCATTCTGAATATGTTTATACACGGCATTCATTCACGCCGTACGGCGAGCTCCCATTCACGGCATCCATAATACAATTACAGTTCATTTTGGAACTAGGTCTCCTATCACTTGAATATTGGGGTCTTAGAGAGAGTTCTTCAATGCTCAAAGTCGAGGCCCACCGCCCGCAACGAAGCGCTGTTCGCTATTGGAGACTACATAATCGACTCCCGTCCTATAAGTGGTTGGAGTGTCCGAAACCGATGGGCCGATTCTGGCTTCCAAAGGGTGCGGGATTTGGTGGCACATACCCTCCGGCAGCGGGAGTGTTGAATCGGAAAGGTCCTTGCTGGCTACCGCCAAACGTGTTAAGAAGACCAAACTGGGTGCTGGGGGCTGAACTATGTTGATTGAAGGCAATGGGAGTTTGCTGAGCAAACAAGGACGGGTTTTGGTAAGAAACATCGAAGTGGCTTTGTTGGGGCCATGTCTGAGGATGTTGGGAGATGTAACCAAGAGCATTTGCCTGGTTAGTTCCGAAGGATGTTTGAGAAGGTGACTCCGAAAGGGGGTTCGGATATCCGATTGAGGCTTGAGTCAACGAATCGAAGCCAGGGTAGAGCGAAAACCTGGGAATGCCGCAGAAATCTGCAAGAAAAAAAGGCCACACGCCAGCCTTAGAACATGATCAGGGTGGAGAACAGCAAATTAGAGGGAAAGTTATACAGTGTCACTCCAGAACACTTCCATTAAAATAGAAATATATGCTATATAATGATACTGTAGATATTTGAGAATGATCGAACGAACAGTTCTCGAGATATCATCTCTTGAATTTGCAGGTTCGTGACGCCATAGACATTTTGCTAAAATGTAAACCTCCGTAGCGATTTTTAATCACGTGGATACATTTGCCGACCATTATAAGTTACGTGGCATAATTAAGCATTGTTATTTTCTTTGATACTGATTCTTTCGCCACATATCTGATAACGTAACGTAATTAGACATGTGGCGACATCTAACATCAAGTGAATGAGATGCACCCATTGACTGCATACACATCTTTCGAACACGCTGCGTTCCCTCGTCAAAGACTTAGAACAATTAATAAAAGATCATCAAGTGACCAAATAATTGAAACTTTCTGTTATATATAAACCATATATATTATATATGCGTGTGTTGGCCCATCACAAATGCAGTAATTTTGTTGTCAAGCACTTTTTAATGACTTACAAAGCCAAATATTAATTGATTAGGCCCCCCTGTCACTGGTCTGATCGTGTACCAACAGAGTATGGTCCCACTCACAGGTATGATCCTGTCCTAATAGAGTATGTTCTCACTCACTGGTCTGATCCTGTCCTAATAGAGTATGCCCTCACTCGCTGGTCTGATCCTGTCCGCATAGAGCATGCCTCCACTCACTGGTCTGATTCTGTCCTAATAGAGTATGCCCTCACTCACTGGTCTGATCCTGTCCTAATAGAGTATGCCCCCACTCACTGGTCTGATCCTGTCCTAATAGACTATGCCTCTACTCACTGGTCTGATCCTGTCCCAATAGAGTATGCCCCCACTCACTGGTCTGATCCTGTCCTAATAGAGTATGCTCCCACTCACTGGTCTGATCCTGTCCTAATAAACTATGCTTCTACTCACTGGTCTGATCCTGTCCCAATAGAGAATGCCCCCACTCACTGGTCTGATCCTGTCCTAATAGAGTATGCCCCCTCGCACTGGTCTGATCCTGTCCTAGTAGAGTATACCCCCACTCACTGGTCTAATCATGTTCTAATAGAGTATGCCCCCACTCACTGGTCTAATCCTGTCCTCATAGAGTATGCCCTCACTCACTGGTCTGATCCTGTCCTAATAGACTATGCCCCCACTCACTGGTTTGATCCTGTCCTAATAGACTATGCCTCCACTCACTTGTCTGATCCTGTCCTAATAGACTATGCCCCCACTCACTGGTTTGATCCTGTCCTAATAGACTATGCCTCCACTCACTTGTCTGATCCTATCCTAATATACTATGCCCCTACTCACTTGTCTTAGGCGTGATGCACGCTCTTGTGAGCAGATCAAACCGCTGGCCCGGAACGTCACACCCCCTCAGCTTGGATGACAGCCTGCCCGTGCCTTTGTCTCTGACGCAGTAGAAATACTCCCCGCAGGTTTTCTGCTGGCCCTGCGTACGAGAAACGATTGTGCGAGGAATTAATTATTGTGGTTCGTAAATGTGATAGAATACGCATATCAGTTTAATTTGTGAATTTATTCAAAATGCATGCCAAGTAAGACTGATTTTGGTCAGTTTATTTGAACAACTTCTAGAGTGGTCTTGATTTTTTTTTGTATCATAGCGTAATTAAGTTGAATTGTACCTGGTATTGCCCGTTCAAGCACAGATACTCTTCCGAACAGTAGAGCTTGACAGCGTTCGCCGGCATAATGGGAACCTCGCCATCGAAACTGCAGGCCACGACGATGTTGAAAACCACATCCACAGGGTTGGGGGAAGGAGTGGGTTTGGGGGTAGTTGTGGTGGTGGTAGTTGTGGTGGCGGTTGTAGGTTCAGTTGCGGTTGTAGTAGGCGGTGCAGCAGTAGGAATAGGGCAGTCGTGTAGACCAACTGTAGATTAAGACAATCTTTCATTAAAAAGTAATCAAAGGTTTCAACAGACAGAAAATGTACGTCTGATCCTGAGAATGTCGGGTTTCACAACTTATCAGAACAACTAAATGTTGTACTCATGAAATCTATAACCGAGTGCACGTCAACTAAAAATACCAACTAAGTTCATAAACGAACTATTTGATATTATATACCTTGAGGCTTACATCATAGGATAAATGCTAATATGGAAGATCACTAACGCTTATAATCTGTATCGTTGTTTCGTGCAAGTCTGACCCTCAAATGCAATTCAACGTAATTACAGATATATTATGTCGTGAAAGAAGACGGCTAACAATATTATTCCTCACATGTCGACTCTATACGGAGAGAGAATGCAGAAAATATATGGTTCCCAATACAATTGACCTTGCACTGCGTTCAACATTTATGTACATCGTTTTTAGTAAATAATTCCAGCTAATTCAATGTATTACCATAGGTTCAAATTTATTGCTGTAGTTCATCATTGCATGCATTTTGATAAAAGGTATTACAAAATAGAGACAAGCATGAAGGAATAAATGTTTATGGCACTGAACAATAATAATACAAAAGTATTTTTTTAGGCTTAGGTGTTTTTTAACTATCGATTACTATTTCCATGGCAACAAATGCTTCAATCAATGCAAAATGACCCAGGACATTTGCGTTCTTATTCGTCACCAACATCGAATATACTTTTCAATCCTGTAAATGGAAAACTCATAGAATATCAATGTTTTTTGAACATTTATGCAAAATACATCTCATGAGATAATATGCAAATAAAAACGGGGCTGAAATGGCAACAAATTCTTCCTCCCTGTAAATTGAAACGGTGTTTCCTCTATCAACAGCTTTTTATGGTTGCATCAACATTCATTAACTGTACAAGTTTACGCACTCGAATTTTCTAGGGTAGCACGGATGTTCACGCTCAGCTGATCTACTCAGCTGAGCATGACTTCACACAGTGTTGAACGCTCAAAAAATAAAAAAAAGCGTTTTCTGCGACTTGTATAAAGCGAATATGCGGAAAAAATCATTGAAATAGAGTACCCTTCACGAGCTTTCACATTATATATTTTCTTTGGGTTGTGTCAAAATTTGGGAATAAAAGAGAAAAATATTTATCCCAAAATTGGAGAAAAATATAAGAAAACATGTTAAATTCTACACAAGCTACACGAGCTTAAAATGATGCATTTAACGCCATGATGAGCCCTAACTGTTGACGAACAGAAAATTTTGGAAAAGTTTTTTGGGTATGTCAAACATCACTTTTAACAACTTTCATCATTCAAATAAAAATTAAAATGGTGTGTTTTTAAATGGTGTATTGTTAGTCATGATTTTTCCATACTTTCAGACGTATAAGCGATTTAACTTGTGAGCATTACAATGAACAGATATACAGACAAACAGATACACTCATTGATTTGTGATCAGGGTACCGAATCCATTGGAATGGTACGTGTAACACTTCATTTGCGAAACAGAAGAAGTGTTGTCGTTACTCACGTCATGGAAGAGGCCGACCCACACGGTAATTACTTTCGCAGGACCGTGTTGAGTATCAACGTTACCGTGCTTTAATCAATCACTTTCTCGACAATTACGGAGCTTAACAACGATTTAAATTGATTGAATGAACAGTATAATATGTTTTTCTTATGCGCTAGGTAAATTTCAGAGACTGTTTGAAATGCCGTGTTTACTGCGTGAAGAAACAATCAAGAATGGTGGTATAAATAAATTACAGTCAAGTAACTACTGGTGCAAGATAAACTCAATCAATCCCTTCAACCTTGCAGACTGAAGGAGTCGCTTATCTTTTCACCATTCAACATTGTTGAAGGCCTGCCATCATTGTAGTCTGTCTGCGAGGGAGGGTCTTAGGTACACAGAGAGAAATGTATGGTAATAGATACATGTATATCGTAAATTCAACATGACGTGACTTATTGAATTTTCTCCAAAAGATTTTCCTTTTGAATTTACATATTTTGTACTGTTGAATTTAAATGATTTCGTCATGTAACTATTACATGAAGGCTAGAAACAAAAATTAGCTTTTCCTTATAAAATTATTCATAAACTATATTTTTCAATGAATGATGATCGCTTGGTATTCATTCAAGGTTGAAAGCGGTACACAAGCTTGAGTTTCTGATGATATCAAAAGAGGTAAAAGATCCGTGACGAGTGGGGTTCGAACCCGAGACTCTGAACTACGAGATGGAGACAGATACCACTACTCTGTCAGAGACAAAGAATCAAAGGATCGATGAAGTATATATTGTTTTATTAATTATCTTCATTATGATATTTGATTTGAGTTTAGCAAGGAAAACTGCGTAATTTTGATGAATAGAATTTATGAAGACTTGTTGCGACGCAAATTCATGCAAATTGACTCTTTATTAAGTATCATGTAATAGTTACCAGATTCATGTTGTGGCAACATGACATCCGGGAACATGGCCCAAAAAAGTGAAACACCGGCATAATTTATCAGATACATGTAAATTCAACAAGATCTAAAATCAATATGAAAATAATTGTAGATTCAAACAGACTATTTGCAGAAATCATGTTACATTTACATGTATATGGCTATGAACAGGTCAACATGACAAATATTGTACATTTTACAAGTCATTTTCTCTCTGTGTAGAAGACCCAAATTAGAGCCCACTTTGCGACGTAGCATTGTATACTGATGTTGATGAAACTGACGCTTGGGTAGTCCTGACAGCAAAACACACAAGAAACTGACGTTCGGGCAGTCCTGACAGCAAAACATACACATGAAACTGACATTCTGGTAGTCCTGGCAGCAAAACACACAAGAAAATGACGCTCGGAAAGTCCTAGCAGCAAAACACACAAGAAACGGACGCTCGGGTAGTCCTGGCAGCAAAAAACACAAGAAACTGACGCTCGGGTAGTCCTGGCAGCAAAACCCACATGAAATCGACGTTCCGGTAGTTCTGGTAGCAAAACACACATGAAACTGACGTTCTGGTAGTCCTGGCAGCAAAACACACAAGAAACGGACACTCGGGTAGTCCTGGCAGCAAAAAACACAAGAAACTGACGCTCGGGTAGTCCTGGCAGCAAAACCCACATGAAATCGACGTTCCGGTAGTTCTGGTAGCAAAACACACAAGAAACTGACGCTCGGTAGTCCTGGCAGAAAAACACACAAGAAACTGACGCTCGGGTAGTCCTGGCAGCAAAACACACAAGAAACTGACGCTCGGGTAGTCCTGGCAGCAAAACACACAAGAAACTGACGCTCGGGTAGTCCTGGCAGCAAAACACAAGAAACCTAAAGGAGTTTGGGACCTTACATTGCTAACTATTTTCAGTTGTACAAAAAATAAAAATCGAGCTGAATTTACTTTATTTAGTTTATCGCAAGATATTGTTTATGAATTTGATAGGGAGGCAAACAGTAGTGTAACACGAAGCAAACAGTGGTGTAACGCGGAGCAAACAGTAGTGTAACACGGAGTAGTGTAACACGGAGCAAACAGTGGTGTAACACGGAGCAAACAGTGGTGTAACCCATATGGACCTCAGCTAACCCTTTGATTAAGTGAACCATGAAATATTTTGTTCCATTAACAAATTAGCATATTTTGAAAATAGTATATTATGCTTGAAAAAGAAATCAGCAATCATCAACTCAATCGAGAACAATATCTTTGAAACACTTTGAAACACTTTAAAACACTTCTTTACCACATATGTTTACAATTTTTATATAACAAATGGACATCAACCGAGCAGAATATAAACTGATTAGATGTTTTGTAAGATTTTGAACAAAATTTATACACAGAAACAGAATGTGGGGCCGAAAAAGCAAAATGCTTTAAGGGCAATCAGCCTAGACCTAATCCTATCCCAACAGTGACCTAATTTAAAAATTATGTCGGAAAATTTAGAAAAAGAAAGAAAACCACTATAAAATTTTAGAAAACTAATTTAAAGATAACATGATACATAACGAATATTATAAAAAACAGCCTGGATCAACGAACTAATATTGTGAGACAAAATGTTGTTTGAGTTTGAATTTAAAAGTAAATAAGGAAGTTGAAGATTTGCTTAAATTTGGAATGGAATTCCACAATTTGACACCCTTTTAAATAATGGAGAATTGTGATTTGGCTTGATCAGGCCTTATTATATCGAATGACTCTATTTCTTGTTGAGGGCAAATGTACATCAGACTGGTGCTGTAAATGCTCGAGGGGATTCCTATCATGGTCAAGATGAACAGTTTTATACAAATAGACAAGTATTTGGAAGCTGTAAAGATCCTCAATTTTAAGAATATTCATAATTTGAACTGCATACTTGTGTGTCCTGTATAAGAGGTTGTTTATAGCTCTGTATGCTTTCTTTTGCACGACTACCATTTTAATCGACACACTTTTACGGCTTGCAAACCAGGCTTCAATTCCATAGTAGAAATAGGGTTGAACTAGGGACAAATAAATTATTTGAGCCCTTCTAGCGAAAGGAAATATTTTAATTTATACAGGATACCATTTGATTTGCTTAGCTTTGTTGAAATATAATCTTCATGTTATTTGAATGTAAGATGACGGTCGAGATGCATGCCGAGAAACTTAAACTGATTCACTTCCCTTCATTCGAATCGCGAAATCCATATCCGTTTTTGAAAATAAGGCTGACAAGGTACTGTCGTCGGCAAAAATAAGATGCACTTGAATAGATGTGAGGATTTAGGAAGATCATTTATAAAGATTAGACACAATAGAGGCCCTAAAATTGAACCTTGAGAGGTGCCATTACTCACATTGAGAAGATTTGATATCCAGCCGTTTATTACAGTGTATTGTTGTCTATTGAAAAAGTACGATCCAAACCAGTCCAACGCCAATACGCGTACTGCATAGAAGTGCAACTTGGATAGTAAAATAGTATGACGTCTATATGCTATTTATTCGAATAGCTTATTAAACATTAGTAATAGTGAAATTGGTCTATAATAACTGATATTCTCTACTCCATAAGTTTAGAGAATCGGGATGACTCTCGCAATCTTTGAAGATTGAGGAAACCTACCGGATTCGAATGATCTATTTATTATTGATGATAAAACAGAGTACACAATATCACAAAGATATTTAATAACCTTAATTGGTACCGAGTATGTATCACACTTCTTGTCCTTAAGAGACATAGTCGAATTCCCTACATCTTGTGATGTTACAGCTCTAAGAAAGAACGAATTAGGGTAATCACCTTGCATGTATTGTAATGGATTAAACGTGCTAGCGTTACGAGATTCAGCAATTGATTTTTCCATGCCAACAAAAAACTCATTAAATACGTTGGCAATATCAACTTAATTTTCGTATATAGTGCTATTGTGTACAATAATTTCATTTAGGTCTTTGTTTTTATTGGAGCCTGATGGGCGGAGAATTTTATTAATTTGATTCCAGGTTGCTTTCGTGTTAGCTTTAAAAGCCTTGAATTTGTCTTTGAAATAATGTGTTTAGATACTCTTATTAGATTTGTATCATAATTATTAATATTTTTAAACTGTTGTTCAGGGCTTTTATTTTGCATGTATAACATATGATATGCTTCTCTTTTCCTAATGTTTGAAAAAACAACAGATGTTATCCATAGTTTCTGCTCAGATTTTTGAGACAAGCTTTTCGTTTTGATGGGACAGCAATTATTGCAAGTTGAATATAGAATGTCAGAGAGGTCTTCAATGGCAACGTCACGATTACTATTGTCCATAATCTTTTTAAACTATGATTACTCAAGTTAAATTGCATTGATGGTTGTATTGATGATAATAAGCATCAACTGGTCTATATTTCCTTCCCATATAATAAGTTATTGCTTATTGTGTTGGACTCAAAATTTCTTAATCGTGCAGTATCCTTTATAGCCATCGTAATTGTCTTCTTATCATTGACTACGTTCTTCTGCACCACAGCCTGATTTATCTATTCTAAACCTGTTGCACTGATGTGTACGCGTCTCTCTACAAAACTGACCTGAGACCTATCATTTCAAGTCGAATGTGAGCTATGAAGAGGCAAGCTCCTGCTAGCAGACATGACTTTGCGCGGCTGCGTTTGTTTAATAAACATGAAAACCAAGTAAGTTGGTCATGAGAAATGAAGCTGTATATCATTCGAATTGATATTTCAGTGCATCGAACACGTTATCCATACAATAGATGGAATAGCAGTGCAGACCATTTTTAAATAAATTCTTGAAATGTATCTCAGCTTATTGGTAAATTATACGAATCATTCGTTAGTTCATGAATGTTGATTCCTTTCCTGTTTTTTTTT
>SDVV010036958.1:0-10893 GCA_016164225.1 Gammarus roeselii
ACCTATCACATCACAGACGCAACTGAGAGCAAAAGTACGACCTATCACATCACAGACGCAACTGAGAGCAAAAGTACGACCTATCACATCACAGACGCAACTGAGAGCAAAAGTTCGACCTATCACATCACAGACGCAACTGAGAGCAAAAGTACGACCTATCACATCACAGACGCAACTGAGAGCAAAAGTACGACCTCTCACATCACAGACGCCACTGAGAGCAAAAGTACGACCTATCACATCACAGACGCCACTGAGAGCAAAAGTACGACCTATCACATCACAGACGCCACTGCGAGCAAAAGTACGACCTATCACATCACAGACGCCACTGCGAGCAAAGTTGGGATGGTAACTTTTCTTTGCGGGAATTATAAATAACAAGAAGCAGATGTAATGCTTGTAGAGATATTTAGTTATAGATGTTTCCTAAACATCCAGTCAACATTTATATCAACAGATTTAAAAAATACAGTTTCCTACATCCGTGTAGTTTGGAGATGGAAGGAGGATGATGAACTAATATGATCAGTTAATATGAGTAGTGTGAACACACCAAGAACACATATTCGAACACATCGTGTAGGTGTGAACACACCAAAAACACATATTCGAACACATCGTGTAGGTGTGAACACACCTAGAACACATATTCGAACACATCGTGTAGGTGTGAATTAATATATAAAACACCGTCAATTTGCATTGTCAATCAAGAAATAATATTCATATTGTCTCCGGTGTTTGTTGATGATAAAATGATCTTAACTTGTAACGCATATCAGTTGCTCATATCAGTTGCTCATATCAGTTGCTCATATCAGTTGCCCATATCAGTTGCCCATATCAGTTGCTCATATCAGTTGCCCATATCAGTTGCTCGCACATGATGAACATACACAAGAAACGTGTTCGGAAAATAGTGTTCTGTTTTAGATCAATTTTACCGTTCACAGTCGGAAAATGTCAACAAATGAGCGACTTTTAAGTTCTATTTCAACGAAATAACTTAATATTTAGTTGAACCTCGAAGGATCCAACCATGTTGAGATGATCCATTTTGGACCGGCAGTTATACAGAAGCAATAGAGATATTTTTTTTTCAGATGGAAACCGAAGATGAGGTGGATGAAGGAAAACTGTGGAGGCCAGCAACGGCTTACAGTTACCTGCACTCGTGAACAAAACTGAACAACGTTTTGAGTTTTACAGCCAATAGGGATAACTGAGGGAAGGCTCTAGAATACGGTGTCGCACCTCTTCATAACAATATGGTGGACACTTTGAGGCCTAACTGAAAAATCAAAGAAAATTTGATCATGTAGGAGATAGAGGTCGTTATTTTGTCGTCATTGTTCGAGTATGTGCGGTAAAAAAACCTAAATGAATTCTGGTTTTGCTGTGGGATGAAAATGATATTTTATTTCTTCATCAGTATCGCACAAGTACACTCACGCGCAAGACATACGTGAGAGTGAATCTTAGAGACGAAGTATTTTTTGATGCTTGCATTGAGAAACTCATAAAATTGAACATGCCTGAATGGGCTTTACGGGCGTGTTTGCTGTATGTACATGTTAAGTAGCGATCAACATTTCATTGAGTTTTATCTTAAATAAAATCCACTTAATTACTTGGCAATAATTTTAAACCGTCAATAATAATCAACATGTTGGCTGGATCGTGATAACAACTATTATCTGAGAAAACCCACGCGAATAATTTGTCTTCCGATGAAGGAGGCCAATTATCGCCTCATTCCATGTATCAGCTGTCCCATAGAGTTGTTGATATCCAGAACAGCTGATCGAGGGAGTGATGACAGTCTTCCTGGTCTGACGCTAGACATTTAGGTCAAGAAAACAATGTTTTCAAGGTTATTTTAAAAATATATTTTTTAAACACAGCACTTTTTTAAATAGTTAAAACAGATTGCGAAACTCTAACACTTACTTGCCAAAACAAACTGTTGAAAGTTTCATACTGTACTGACCCTTTACAGAAGAAGATTTTTATCAATTTCAAAAGTACTTCAATATTATGCGATTTATTTGTAATGATGGGATGCTTAGAAGCTTTAGAATAAATCAACATAGATATTTATACCTAAAACTAAATGCAAAGCGACAAAAAACAGAAATAAAATATATGAATCTGCAATCGTTAACATCAAAACAAACCAAACAGTCCCCAACGAGTCATTTTTCTTACTTCATTCCTATTGTTACGGTATTATGTCTGAACAAGGCATTCAATGAATGGTCGAAGTCAAACTATTATTGTGTTTAAATAAATACTAAAAAAATGCTGTATAACTATTCTATGAATCTTTAATTTCTAACAATCAATAATTCGTTGATGTACACACTTCATGGCCGCTTACTTTGACACGGTGAAACGCTGTACGGGTTTTATTGTGCATGGGACGATCGCTTTACTAGTACGAGAGATTCAGTCACTTCACCGTCTCAATGTAGAGTAGAGATGTCGATGTGTTATGGAGCCATTCCTGGCGTGAACAAAATAGTGACTACTTGAGGAACCAAGAATTCAACTTGTTCCTAAGCTTTATTTGTTCTTTTCAGATTGTGGTTTGTTGCCTGGTGGGTTTAGCGGTCTCTAAACCCGTACCTCAGGATGAGCTGCAGCCTCCCCCCGGTGATATCTCCCGACAGCACCAGTCAAATTCACCTTCATCGCCCGACACCTCCTCTTCCGATTTCTCCGCACTTGGCACTGGTTTGAGTCCAACCCCGACGTTCGGGGACGCCAGTAATGTTGCAAGTGACCCGTCGTCATCCTCCAGTTTTGGAAGCGACTTCGACGGGCCTTTCATCGCTCCATCCTCCAGCTTTGGTGACAGTAGCAGCGGAGACTCTTCTGGAAGTTTTCAGGTTCCTGTCCTTGACCCCAACTCCGGTTTTGACAGCCAGTTCGCCTCAAGTGACGGCTCGTTTTCTGCCTTCGGTCCGCCCCATTCCGACACACAGTCATTCTCGCCTGACGGAACCCCCCAGTTCGTCGGAGATTCATCCACGTTTGACGCCGCATTCGCCCCTCCCGGGGGCGTACTAGTGGAATCCTCTCCTGACGCTGGTGACGATAGCAAAGATTCCAGTGACGAAGAACCTGACAGCTCATCCGGAGGGCTCTTTGGATTTGGAAAGAAGAAATAAAACGTTTTACAGATTCCCTCCCCTATGCTAAAGAGGATGAGATTTGAAAGGCAATTGTGGATGGTCATTTTTCATGTTTCAATAAGTGTTACCTGGATTTGTCCCGACGTTGAACAGTCAGGAAGATCTCTTTGTTCCATGCTTCTTTACACCATGGAGTATTTCTTCCCATGAGCAAAAATAGTTGATATAACAACGAGATTTTTCTCTCTCGAGGTTATGAATTCCTTTGTGATCAATCTAATTTTTAACTATTTAAGACATCGTTTAGCTATTGTTATCTAAATAAATGTTGTTATTACAAAATGTTTATTTCTCTACTCAAACAATCATCACATTTTTATTTCATTAAATTTTAGGGACAGGGATTTCACGAGCCTTGGTGTCATTATCTTGATTGTGATTAATGCAATCATAAACGGAAAGACGAAACATAATCAATTAGTCATTCATTCCTGCAGATGTGAATTGTAGTGAAATCAATCCTGGCGCTAATTGGAAGCTACCAACAACATTAAGATTGAAAAATCCGTTAAGAGACAATGTTTCGATCTTCATGAACAATTCTCGTAAGCTATGTAAAACTGCAACATTCGTATACATGCATAGTAATAGAAACTATCCCGGCGTGACAAACATATTTTTTTCATGACCCACCTTATGATTATCACAAGATAATATCGTCCATTCTGATTAACCGGTCAATTAAATCTAATATTGGATATTCTCTTGACAATGCCCTAATGCGAGTTATGTTTGATTGGCCATACACAGAAAGATATTTTAGTGATGGAGCAAATATTGGCTTCCCTAAATGTTTTATTTCTAATGACCCACGCACTGGTTTGAAGCCAATGCTTCAAGGAAGAAATATATACTGAACCACAATATTATCTCAAGTTTTAGATAGCGATTAATGTTTGGAAAGAGAAATTCGTTTATCGTAACAGGATAAAACGAGTTAATGCCACAATGGAAAGTCCTTTCAATTGTTTGTTCTCTCAATTTTTTCCGTTGAGACAAACCTACATCTACAAGAACAAATTCCCAGTCATTTTGTTTACGTAAGCAAAAATAGTGACCATTACAATTTTGTAGCTATGAATGTTTATGATCATGCGGAATGTATGCTTCGTCTGTAAGACTTTTCATTCAATATGTTTAATAGGAACATTCACCAAAGTAAAAGTCTATATTTCAAAGACTCCAATTTTGTTCGATTAGTGTTCACGAGTACGCTCGATAATTTAGGTACATATAACGACTGCATCCGTTTCCACATTTTTGTTGATTCTTTTCGAAGTAGGTGAAGTTTTCAGACATAAGATCAGGAGCCGCAATGAGGGATTAATATTTTTCTTCATCATCATTACACATTTGTACAATAATTGAAGTGATGAAACATTAAAATGAATCTGAAAGGTCGAGGAATGAGTGTTGAATCAATTTGAGATAAAATGGTAAAGAGGTGGGATGATGGGAATGACAATATACTGCAAATCAGAACTCGGATGTTCAAGTGATAGACAGAGCGATTCGCCGGTCCGAGGTATCTCTGACCCATACCTCGAGAAGAATGGATGCAAAGTAGATCATCGAAAAGAGTGCTGAAGGCAGAGGTGAGTGGAGGACGACTCAAAGGAGAACCTAGGATTTTCCTCCCCATTCCCCTCCATGCCATACGTTTCAGCTCCACACAAGCATCTCTTCGCTTTCATACTCATGACGATGAATGATATAGTTAGAAGGATAACCATGCAGAGCGCTTCCGTTGTATTGACAATGGAGAACAAGAATTATGTGACGTCATCTAGAGGAGTAATTGCGCTCTTTGTGTCGGAAGTGATCGAGACCCGTTTGGGTATACGGTCTTTACGCACTTTTACGGGTTAAAGTTACGTTACTTTCGGAATCTAACACTTTCAATGTCTTCGAAATGCTTGCTATTTGATTGTACCGGAACACACTCAATACTCTTATTGGATCATTGAATAAATATTCCCAAAATGCCCTCCAGTGCCGCTCGCAGTGAATCGTGAAATGACGCAGAGCCGACAAGGCAGGATACCGACTCTAATAGGGCCAGCTACCAAGCAGTGCTGAAGGATGACGCTGCATCGAACGTTCTTCATCCCTCCTCTTCTTGACACAGCACGAGTCCGCACGTCAACAGATGGTGTGTGCATAAACAGCTTCTGATCATTTCAGTACCAGTGGGATAGAAAAAAATTGTATATAGTTTACGCAGAAGCATTTTCTAGGAACAAATTGATAAAGAAAGCTTGAATATTATGAGTGACCGTAAAGTTTTCACTCGAGAGGTTTTCACTCGATGCGACAGAATTTGTCATATGCAAACTCTATTTTTACAGTTTGCAAACTCTTTTTTTTTTGCAGTTTACATCCAACTTATGAAACCAGATTACTTGAAGAATATTTTTTATGAAAACCTCGTGCACCAAACATTTCGAACACGGACGAGTACAAGAAGCGTGACCTGCCATTGCTGCTACTCGATTTATCCAAGTAGCGTTGGCAGTTTCACAGCCTGTGTCCACGATGGTAGGAAGCTCGAAGGTCTTGAGTCTTTCGGGGATGCAGTCAATGCGCACGAGGAGTGTGTGTGGATTGAAACTGTCTTGGTACTCTAGTTTTTTTTTCCGAAACCGATGATTGAGTAATCAAATGATATGGGTGCATGTTCTCGTTAGGAGATTATGCAAACCCATCTCAAAAATGATTAAACTATAGTTGACCCATCGATTTATATTAATGCATGGATCAATTGTAAATATGTAATACGGTATAATATGAGTCAAATGACAGATTTGTGGTGATTCTTTGCTAAATTTTAGGTGAAATATACCAACCTCAGACGGTGTTTAAAGTACTCGGCGGTCAAAAGTCTCTCCAGACCAATCGTGGAAGCCATGCCCGCGTCGACCCGTTGAACGAGGCAAGAGTGGAAATGATCAAGGATTTGACGTTTGCTTGGCTACTACTGCTGCCATCAATGCCTAATGAACTTACTCATTGAATTACAAGCAATTTATATAGATTTCACAATGAGTTTTTGCATGGACACTTGTTCACTAACAATCTGGTTTTGAAAACATACTCCATCCCAATGTTATCGTTGTCATCAGTAATGGGCAAACACTGCACTATCATTTCCTATAAATCTTTCATTGTGAATGAATTAATACGTTTTAGAATACATTTTATATGACTGGATTCACTATTAATCAAATTTGTTGCAATAAACTTTCTCCGAGGGTGATCATTTTTTGTCATTAATGAAGAAATAATATCGATCTATCACTACCGCTCTCTCCGGGATGACGTTTGGACGGAGGGAAGGACAAGGGGTTATAGGGCAAGGGTGTATAGGAGGAGCGGCTAGCGCGAGGCAGGCCTGTTAAGGACGTTACCTTATTTCGTGATTAGTTTTCATATTGGAGTGGATGTTCTATATAAGACGTTAACTCGACATTAATGACTACCTATCATCACAAACAACTTAACAAATTTTCCGACAGTAAAAAAATACAGAAAAGATACACACCTTATAAAATTGCTTTAGCCACAATAAGAAGAATCCTTCAAATTCTCTATCAACACCAAAAGCTACAAACATTAATAAGGGAACGCACAATCGGTATTGACTCAGAGAAAAAAACCTAAACAGCAGAAACTGTAACCAAATTAGATAACATAACACAACACGCCAGCATAACCCAACTCATATAATATATTCGCATAATAACTAAACAATACACCGTATAATATTGCCGTATAATACTAGAACAGAACATCAATCTTGTTGAGTTACATATATACGATGAATATTTATCAATTATTTTTTGAAGAGCAAAGAAGGTTATTCTGGTTCGTCTTGGTTAGTAAAGAAGGTTTATGCGTTTGTAGAGAATTTGAATGGTTAATTGAAATATGATTGAAACATTTTTATTGGTTTTGCATCTTTTCTGTATAGCTTTGTAATATTATGATTTTCATTAGATAAGTTCCGTTCATTTTTCCTATGTGTTCTTTATTCATATCGGTTTCAGGTCGTTTTTTCGGTTATTTACGTTAGATGATAGATATTTTTTAGTATGGTAAAGGTAGGTAATTCTGGTATGTCCTGACAAGTAATATAGGTTTAGGCGTTTGTAGAAAATTTGAATCCTTTTTTCACTATGACCAAAAAAATTGTATACGGAGTGTATCTTTTCTTCTTGGCTGTAGAGTATTTTCTGCAGGTTTGGGAGAGTAGGATAAGTTCATTTTTTTTAAAGAGTCGGTTATTTTTGTGTGTTTCACTTCTTCTTAGGTTGTTTACACAGATTTTGGATAGGTTTTGTATGGGTATGATAGAATATCTCGAGTAAATTGGTCACTAATGTTGGTTTACGCATCGGGTAAGACTCTGAACAGCTATTTCTAATATTAATTGAATAATTTAATAGTGTTTTTATCCTCTTTGTCGGGATTTTGACTTAGGGTATGATTGGTATAGAATTATTTCAGTTAATTCACTATAGGAGTTACTTATTAATGTAGTTTTCAAATTTTGTTAACTCATTTACGTTGGATATTGGATAAGATTTAATGTAGATAGGGAATGTCATACCATCTATCCTTCCTTTTTAATGAAGGTTGAGGCGCGGTAGAGAATTTGAATATTTGTTATAGTGTGAGTGAAGCCCTTTTTTGGTTCGTATCTTTGTAGGTCTTTATTGTATGAACACGTTTTCGCGAGAAATTATTTCAGTTTATTTGCGGTAAAAGTTTAATTTTTTGATTGATTTTGGATAATTGTAATTTGATGTTTTGGATAACAATTTAGGAATATATCACTTCATTTGTTTTAAGGTTGGTAATGCATATTGGTTTCACGTCTTGTTAGGTTATTTACGTTGGATGTTGAATAATTTTTGCACGAGTTTGGAAGAAAATTTTATGTGTCCTGCTTTATTTTAGATTTCTAGATGTTTTGGGAGAAGTTTCAAGTTATGATTTTTTATTGTGATTGAAAAAGTTTTTACTATAGAATTAAAAATCGATAAGAAAATTATTGGTAGGTAAAGGGGCTGATAAAGGATGTGGTCATGCTACAGATTGGGGCCGGAGTAAAATGGTCATCCACATCAGAGTACTAGTCCAAGATAAGTTCACTTTATATATTTCAAGGCTGGTAATTATTTTGGTCTGCCGTCTTGTCAGGTTAGTTATGTTGGAGTTTGGTTAGATTGTTTTTGTCCGTGTCAGGAAGGCTTTCCTGGGTCTCTTATTTCCATTTATTATTTAGGTTTAGGACTTGGTAGAGAATTTGAATGGTTCTTCAAATTATTGTTGGAATAATAGTATATATTAGGATTGATATATTCAGTGCAGGGTATAACTGTTGGAATATTTTGGATTATGTCTTGCAACCTTAGAGAGGTAGGTATGGAGGTTAGAGGTGCTTTTTACAGGATTGAACGGGGGACACATCCACTGCAAGGCATCAGTGTAGGATTGGTTGGCATTATTGTAACGAAACGTAGTTAATTATACCGGTTTCACTTCTTTGATTTTTTAAGTTGGTTATTGGAACGGATTTTGTTTGGATAAGGAAGCATATTTCGTATGTCATGTATAATAATGTCGATTTCGGTATCTATTGGTGGAAAACTTGAATGAATAATTGTGTTATTATTAGAGCATTGATCTATTAGACTAGTTTGTTCTCTGTAGGGTGCTACTGTAACGTTATTCCCGTTTATTGTAGTGCAGATTCCTTAGATCCACACAATGGGCCGAGTCCCCTTGGATGGGGGGTGACAGACTGTAAGGCCCACCTTACCGTCACAACATTATCTGAAAAAACTATTGAACTTGGTTTTCCAAACATACTGGTTTGATAGCTACTACTGGCACCGATCCTAGTCTGTTGCGTTAGACGGGAATGTTACCTCTGGTGTTCAATAGTGGCATTAAATGTGGAATCCCTCTGAACAAAGCCAGAAAGACGTTATATGATGATGATGCTCCATTGTCGTTGGGTAGACCGGAAAGCGAATTATAAAAGCTGTTGAAGGATGCAGGAAAAGCGTTGACCCACATAAGTGATTGGAATACTTCAAATGGGCTGGAAATTAATTCAAATAAAACGCAGTTCATTATCCTGGGATCCAATGCAAATGCACGGAGAGTACTTTATAATTATTTATTGATTGTATGGGGGCAAAATTGCCTATGTGAAGTTATCTGAACAGATTCGGACACATTCGAGCTCGCCACAAAAAAAAACATCGAGAAATTTCCCTGTTATTCAACGGAGAAGAGAAGAGGGAGTTTGTTTCGGATTGAGCGAATCTGGAGCTCCTACACGCCCTTGTGCACAGCTTCCGGTACTATAACTGGACCCGAGATTTCATTTCCTGATTTATTTTCGAAAAAGTTTCATGTGCATTAATTAATTGAGAAGTTCGGGAGCCTGCGGTCACTTATTTTTCACATAATGATTCATTACAATGTAAACGATAGAGGGAGGAGTTCTTTGCGCCCATTCCAGCCCTACAAGCCGTTCAGGGTAGGGGGCTGAACTCGAGATTTCATTTTCTGATTTCGTTTTGGAAAAGTTTATTGTGCAATAACTTGAAAAGTACGAGCTATGGTCAATTACTTAACTCGTAATGATTTATTACAATGTGAACGATCGAGCGAGGGGGCCATCACGCCCATTTCAGCCAAAAAATCGTTCATGGGCACCCGAATTCGAGATATCATTTTCTGATTTCGTTTCGGAAAAAAAATCATGTGCATCATCTTGAGAAGTACGGGTGCTATGCTCAATTATTTTACACGTAATGTTTTATTACAATGCAAACGATTGATATAGGTAGCCACCGCACATATTCCATACAAAAACTGCTCAAGGGGGGTTCTCGACACGAGATTTCTTTTCTGATTTCGCTTCGGAAAAAATTGCTGTGCTATAACTTTAGAAGCAGGAGTGTTATGGTTCATTATATAAATCATAATGATTCACCGAAATTTAATAAAATCGATGGAGGGGACCGACCATCGCGCCCATTTCACCTCAAAAAATAAAGGGGAGGGCCTGAACTCAAGATTTTATTCATCAATTTCTTTTTGGAAAAGTTTCCTTTGCATTAACATGAGAAGTACGAGTGTTATGTTTGGCCAATTATTCTACGCGCAATGATCCTTTCAATTCAAACGATCAAGAGAGGGGGCAATCGCACACATTCCAGCTAAAAAAAAAATCAAGGGGGGCGTGGCCTGAAATGGAGATTTCATTTGCTGATTTTGGTTTCGAAAAGTTCCCTGTGCATTAACTTGAGAAGTACGAGTGCTATGGTCAGTTTTTCAAACGTAATGATTCATTACATCATAAACGATCGTGGGAAGCGGCCATCGCACTCATTCCAAGTAAAAAAGAAGTTCACGAGGCAGCCTGAACTAGAAATTTTCTTTGCTGATTTCGGTTTGATGAAGCTTTCTTTGAATTATCATGAAAGTAAGTGTGCAATGGTCAATTACTTTGTACGTAATGATTCATTGTAATACAAATGACCGAGGGAAGGGGCCATCGCACCCTTTCCAGCAAAAAAAATGAGCAGGGGGGGCAGGAGTTCAAAATTTAATTTTCTGATTTTGTTTCGGAAAAGTTTCCTGTGCACATACTTGAGAAGTAGGAACCTTA
>SDVV010036959.1:0-10893 GCA_016164225.1 Gammarus roeselii
TGCAGGGCACTCAGCCGCACGGTGCAGGGCACTCAGCCGCACGGTGCAGGGCACTCAGCCGCACGGTGCAGGGCACTCAGCCGCACGGCACAAAGCACTCGGCAACACGGTGAGGGTCACTCGACCGCACGATGCGAGGCACACGGCCGCACGATGCGAGGCACTCGGCCGCACGGTGCGAGGCACTCGGCTGCACGGTGCGAAGCACTCGACCGCACGGCGCAGGGCACTCAGCCGCACGGCGCAGGGCACTCAGCCGCACGGCGCGGGGCACTCAGCCGCACGGTGCGGGGCACTCAGCCGCACGGTGCGGGGCACTCGGCCGCACGGTGCGGGGCACTCGACCGCACGGTACGGGTCACTCGGCTGCACGGTACGGAGCACTCGGTCGCACAGTACGGGGCACTCTGCAGGACGTTACGGGGCACTCGGCCGCACGGTGTGGGGCACTCTACTGCACAGCGCAGAACACTCTGCTCCATAGCGCAAAACACTCTGCTGCACGGTGCAGAGCACTCACTGCACGGCGCAGAACACACTGCTGCACAGCGCAAAACACTCGGCTGCACGGTGCAGAGCACTCACTGCACGGCGCAAAACACACTGCTCCATAGCGCAAAGCACTCTGCTGCACAACGCAGAGCACTCACTGCACAGCGCAAAGCACTCTGCTGCACAGTGCAGAGCACTCACTGCACGGCGCAGAACACACTGCTCCATAGCGCAAAGCACTCTGCTGCACAGCACTCCGCTCCATAGAGCAAAGCACTCTGCTCCATAGCGCAAAGCACTCTGCTCCATAGCGCAAAGCACTCTGCTCCATAGCGCAAAGCACTCTGCTCCATAGCGCAAAGCACTCTGCTCCATAGCGCAAAGCACTCTGCTCCATAGCGCAAAGCATTCTACAGCATGGCACAGAACACATTGCTCCATAGCGCAAAGCTTTCTGCTCCATAGAGCAAAGCACTCTGCTCCATAGCGCAAAGCACTCTGCAGCACAGCGCAAGCACTCTGCTCCATAGCGCAAAGCACTCTGCTCCATAGCGCAAAGCATTCTACAGCATGGCGCAGAACACATTGCTCCATAGGGCAAAGCACTCTACCCCACAGTGCAGAGCACTCACTGCACGGCGCAGAACACACTGCTCCATAGCGCAAAGCACTCTGCTGCACAACGCAGAGCACTCACTGCACAGCGCAGAACACACTGCTCCATAGCGCAAAGCTCTCTGCTGCACAACGCAGAGCACTCACTGCACGGCGAAGAACACACTGCTCCACAGCGCAAAGCACTCTGCTGCACAGCGCAGAGCACTTACTGCACGGCGCAGAACACACTGCTCCATAGCGCAAAGCACTCTGCTGCACAGCGCAGAGCACTCACTGCGCAGCGCATGGTACTCTGCGAGGCACGCGAACCCACACCGCATCACAGCGCCCTTTACTACCTGCAATCGGTACACAAACTAACCAACCAAGTTGAGCTTAAACTCAAAAAGTCCAACATTGATGCACACATCCAAGATGACACACTTCAGAAATGAGAATCGTTCCCTTGTAGCGTATTGGGGTACATTTAAAGAACCCTCTTTCTTAATTAACACGCACATAAAGGAACAGCAATCCAAACTGAAGATTAGATTGAAATTACAGGGATTTCTAGTACGCTGGTGAATGTATCCTACTAAACAACTAGATAAAGATGTTGCATCTAATCAACTATTCCGGACCAACAGTAAAGCAATATACAGTACTCAACGAAGTGTTCAAGGAACAGCGCCGCTGAAGGTTGCCAGTATTACATAGACACCACACTAAAGAGAAGCTAGGTGCATCCAATCTTTAGTTTCTCACACATTTGAAAATACATTGATGTAACATAATGACGAGATAATATTGTTCTAGAGAACTTTCTTCTTTAACTAACTAAGAAATAGAGTTTGATTAAATCTTTTCACTCTAAGCAAATTGAAACATTAGCTTGTCAGAAAACAAACAGTGTAAGCAAGGGAAGCAGATACAGATACAGACACCGGGCAGAAATTCCACAGCAAGGAGGGGGCCGACGGCAAGGCGCACCTCACTCTCTCAAACACTCACACTCGCACACCTTAGCCTTTTTGCGCAAAAGGTTTCGGCCGGCAACCCAGCAACACACCCTCGGGTCATAAGTGCGTTTCGAGGTCAGTGTCGGCAGCAGGGCCCGACAGTGTGACTGGTTTACCCCTGCCACGTCATGATGACCGGGCCTCCCCCGCCCACGACTATTCCATCTCTCAACGATGTGGCTAGGGCGGGAACGCACATCCGGGCAGCGTCAAAATTCAACCGTTCACAATCATTCTCCACTCACGTCTATCCAGTGCACGCTCTCTTGCTACCTCCACACTCAGGTCTCTCCTTCCTAACGCCTGCTTCACACCATTCATCCACACAAACTTCGGTCTCAATCTAGGCCTACGTCCACTCGCCTCTGCCACCAATCTCCCCTCATCCATCCTCACCACATGCCCGAACCATCTCAGAACACGCGAATCAACTCTGTCCTCTAACTTCTTCACCATCCCCGTTCTGATTCGAACCTTCTTCTCTCCTCTGCTCTCAAGTCTCAGCTCCGCACAGCACAGTTGAGACAACGACACCCTCTTTGCTTCCATCCCCAACGTCCTGCAGCTCATTACACTCTTCAGTGCACCCAACACTTTACACCCCTATTTCACTCGCGACTTCACCTCAGTTTCCACTGGTTCAGTCTTCTCCACATGGGAGCCCAGATACTTGAAACACTCAACTTCTTTCAACAACTCTCCATTTAGGAGGACACTAATACTGCTCGCATCGGCATTCCTCGAGCATCTAATTACCTTACTTTTACCCATGTTAACTCGAAGCTTCCTCCTCTCACACACTCTACCAAACTCCGACACCAGCCTACATAGCTTCTCCTCCGAATCCGCAACCAGGGACGTATCATCAGCAAATAGCAGCTGGCTCAACTGCCAACTCCGCCCATTCGCTTCTAACAGTTACAAGCCACGACCCAGCACATTCGCGTTCACCTCCTTGAACACTCCATCCATATAGAGATTGAACAGACTAGGCGACATCACGCAGCCTTGTCTCAGACCCACTTTCACTGTCAACCAATCGCTCACCTCACTTCCCACTCTGACACATGCTCGGCTGCCAACATAGGAACTCTGCAGCGCTTTCAATTGCTTTCCGCCCACTCCATACAAACGTAACACTCTCCACAGCTACGCTTCCCAGTCAATCCTGTCGTATGCCTTTCCCAGATTCCAGATCCAAGGTACTTCTCACTTCTCACAGACCAGTCACTGCAAAAATCTGATCGGTACGCCCTCTAACACTCCTAAAGCCACAATGTTTTTCTCCAATTGCGCAATCCGTACATTCACTAATCCTTTTGATCAGCACTCTGCCATACAGCTTACCGACCACACACGACAAACCGATATCTCTTGTTTTGCAGCATTCATTTTTATCTCCTATGCCCTTATACAGCGGGACAATGCAGGCACTGCGCCACTCAATCGGTACCACGCCCGTCACAACACATATGTTCAGTAGCCTCAATAACCCTTCGAAAATCGCTATTCCACTTTTTTCAGGCCCTCGGTCGCAACGCCATCCAAACCAGGGGCTTTCCCTGCTTTTATCACCTCCACCGCCTCCTGCACCTCTTTCCTAGTAATGTCCGCAGCAAGTCTCTCTCCAAAAACCGGCATCTGCGCACCACCACCCACAGCAGCAATGTCAGCCTCTTTGTCATCCTCGACATTCAACAATTCATCAAAATACTCGGCCCACCTTCACTTTCCATTAAAAAGTGGCCGTTCTCATCTTTCACCGCCTCCTCTTTTCCGGTCTCTCTTTTTCTCACCTTCTTAACCTCTTACCAGACCATATTTTAATTCTCCTCAAAATTCTGGCACAACCGTCTGCACCACTTGGCATCAGCGTCCTTTAATGTTCTCCTCACCACTCGCGTTACCTCCTTCCTTTTCTCCTTATAGTTGACATAAGCCACCACCGACTTCGCTTGCAGCCACTCCTCAAAAGCTCTTCTCTTCTGCGCCACCGCCATTTTGACCTCATCGTTCCACCTGTAGCAGCTCTTCCGTCTGCACCCGCCCACACGTCGCACACCACACACATTTCTCGAACATCTCAACAAGGCATATCTGAACGTCTCCCATTCTTCCTCCACATCTTGCAGATCCTGCCCTCTCACGTCGTCAGATTCCTCCCTTAACGTCCGCTGGAACTCCTCCGCTCTGCTTTACTCATTTAGCTCACTCACTTTCACAACCTCTCTTCCTCCTCCCACTTCTTTGTTCTCCTTCCACCTAAGCTCCACTCTCAATCGTCCCTCCACCAGCAGATGGTCAGACACTCCTCCACCCTCTTCTCTCAACACTCGCACATTCAACAGCCTCCGCACCACTCTCCCCGAAATCAGCACAAAATCTATCAGCGCTCTCTCCACCACTTTACCGCCTCCTACTTGTACTTGTGGATGTCTCGCTTCTTGAACCGGCTGTTTCCGACTACCAGCTCCTGCTCCATGCATAAACCTACGAGATTTTCTCCACTGTCATTCCTACCAGGAACGCCATACCTCCCTATCACATTGTCCACTACTGCAACTCCCACGCTCGCATTAAGGTCGCCCTATACAACCACATTGAATTAACGACCAAAACACTCGCTCAGGTCAGTTCAAAATTGCTCTTTCTCCCCCTCACTCCTTTAGCTACCTGGTCCGTACGTACTCACAAATACCCATTTTTATACGCTTGACTTTACTTTCACCTACACAAATTTTGAGGACGCCTCTTTCCACGCTACTAGCCAGTCGATCACTCAATAGCAGCACCACACCTTCTCGTGCTCAGCCTTCATCCACACCAGACTTTCTTCCACTTACCACTCCAAACTCACATTCGCCCTTACCCTTCAATTTAGTCTCACTCAGCGCCAACACATCTAACTTCCTCCTCACAAACATATCACCTATCTCTCGCCTCTTAGCTTCATTCGTACTACAACAACGTACGTTCAGCGACCCTAACAATGCCGTCTTTTACAGATACAGATACTAGGCCGCATCCAGAAGAAAGGGAGGTGGCTGACGGCAAGGCGCACCTCACACTCACACAACTTAGCCCTTTTGTGCTAATGGGTCCGGCTGGTAACCCCGCAACATACACTCCGGGTCACGAGTGCAGTCCGAGGATTCGTTTTCAGCAGCGGGGCCCGACAGTTTTCACTGGTTTACCCCCGCCGCGTCATAATGACCGCCCCCCCTCCACCCACGACCTTCCCGACAACGGGATGCAAAGGGCGGGAGAGCACATCAGAGCAATGTCAAAATCAACCATTCTCTACTCACGCCTGTTCATTGCACGCTCTCTTGCCACTTCCACATTCATGTTTCTCTTTCCTAACGCCTGCTTCACACCATCCATCCACCCAAATTTTGGTCTACCTCTAGGCCTGCGACCACTCGCCTCCGCATTCATCACCCTTCTCACCAATCTCCCTTCATCCATCCTCTCCATGTGCCCGAACCATCTCAGAACACGCGAATCCACTCTGTCCTCCGACTCCTTCACCATCCCTGTTCTGATTCGAACCACGTCGTTGGTGATCCGGTCTCTCAGCGTTAATCGAGCCATGCTCCTCAAACATTTCATCTCGAAAACACTCAACTTCCTTCTCTCCTCTGCTCTCACCCCCCAAGTCTCAGCTCCGTAGAGCACAGTTGGGACAAAAACACCCTCATATAGCCCTCTCTTTGCTTCCATCCCCAACGTCCTACAGCTCATTTCACTCTTCAGTGCACCTAACACTTTACACCTCTCCTTCACTTCAGTTTCCACTAGTTCCGTTATCTCCGCATGGAGCCCAGATAATTAAAACACTGAACTTTCTCCAAGAGCTCTCCATTTAGGGGGACACTAATTTTGCTCGCATCGACAGTCCTTGAGCATCTCATTACTTTACTCTTACCCACGTTCACTCGAATCTTCCTCCTCTCACACACTCTACCAAACTCAGACACTAGTCTACAGAGCTTCTCCTCTGGAATGCGCAACCAAGGCCGTCTTTTAAGGAGAAATTTTACAGAGGATGGGATTCTTAGCCCCCTCGCCCCGCTCCTTATTAGTCGCCTCTTCCGAAACGCAGGGGTTGCGGTAGCAGTATTCTAAGCCCCAGCTACAGGGCTCCCCTTTGAGTCGCCTCCTACGACACGCAGGGGTTACGGTAGAGGTATTCTATCACACCCCGCTACGGGGGAAAACCACTAAATAAAATTCTTTACGATCATTACATTCTCCAAGAAATAATACGAGGGAATGCAAGATATGTTGTCTTTGCAGCGCATCACGTTTACTCTCCTCAAGAGGCGAGCGGATGGGTCTCGTTGCTGCAGCAACAAGCAACGGCTTGGTGCAGATATTATGATGATTAAATGACTTTGTGCAGCGGAAGTATGTCAGCTATTGACTGACTGGTGTAATAGGCTCACTTCAGATGTCGCCCGTTAAATAACCAGCAGCTGTCGCAAAACATTCGCCGTTTCAGAAGTGAAGATACCTTCCACGACCGAGTTCAACATCAGACTTGAGCTAAGACCGAAAGAAGTCGCACAAAATCATGAAACTTTTCTCACATTGCAAGGTCAGACCGAGTGGTGAAGCAGCCTCCTGTACAGTTCCGAGTCTATTTCACACTTGCCAATGCCACGACGCTGATCAAGTCAGCAGAAGCAGAAAAGGCAGAAAATGGAAGGAAGCGGAGAAATGGGCGACCACAGCACAGAGACAAGTAGATAAGGAAGGACAGAGAGAGGCAGCTAAGGAGAGACATGGGGAGCTCATAAGAAAGGACAGGGGCAGCTGATAAGAACACAGGCGCATATTGCTACCAGTAGTAAGAGGATGATGATGGTTACTGAAAGTTTGCTGAGCAGAACAAGCACCTCTTAATGTAAAGAAACCCGGTCCGTCAACGAATGATCAGATTCTAAGCCCAGAGGACATGGCTCGTGAAGAGCGATCCCACCGCCAACGACCGGTGTCGTCTCGTCAAGGACGATTATGGTAACAAATGACTTCTTTTGATATGAAAGTGGGGCCCACACAAAAACGAGTTTACCTTGAATAGGATTATTCCACTCACTAGAAGGTAATTCCTCCAAGTACCTAGACCGACACACATACAATTGATGATGGACCATACACACGAGAGAGGTGACGGATCAAGGGCATCGATGCTACTCACCGTGTGGTATTTGTGCATATAGTCTCTTTGGGGAGAGTGGGGCTGTTGCTGCGCGTTAGGGGTGGACCTCCCTGACAGGGGGGGCGAGGTGTCCATAGGCAAGGGAGGGCGACCGGGGGGACGCATCATGTGAAGCTCGGCACCCCCAACACGGTTCTCGAGTTGCTCAGCACGGGCCTCCGTGCTCTGCTTCTCTTCTTGGATCAGTCTGAACAAAGGAACACAATCAGCACAACAGGAAATACACACCGCACCCCTCCGGCCTCATCATAAATACGTGCCAGAAGGACATAGACTCCAGTGCACTAGAAAGCCATGGCGCTCTAATCTATTCTGATCATAAATACTTCAATAGTTGACCCAGTGAATATCGATTCCCAGGGCCAGCCTCGACCCAAAACAAAACCCTCCTCACCTGACCACCACCATATTTCGTTCTGTTGTTGCTATAGGCTTTTTCTTCATTGCTTTGAAAAGTGAAAGCGTTGTGCCCAAAAAGCTCAATGCACAAGTCTCCACACAATTTCGACGTAACCTGTGATCCAGGCAAAAACAGCAAACACCTACTGTATGTAGAGGTGGGCCAAAGTTTGAGTGGGTAGCTTGCGTGAACAAGGCGTTAGGAAGGAGAGACCCATGTGTGGAGGTAGCGAGAGATAGTGCAATGGATAGGCGTGAGTGAAGAAAGGTTATGAAAGGATGAGTTTTGAGCAGGCCTGATGTGCTTTCCGCCCTTGGCGTCCCGTGTTGTAACGGGATGGACGTGGGTGAGGGAGGGCCCGGTTACTATGACGCTGCAAGAGTAAATCGGTACTGCTGACACTGACCTCGCACCTCACTCCTGACCGGAACTGTGTTGCGGTGTCCTTGCCGGACCCTTTAGCGCCAAAGGGCTTAGGTTGTGAATTACTGTTAGTGCATGAGTGTGATGTGAGGTGCGTCTTGCCGTCAGTCACCCCCGTTTCTGGGGATTCGGCCTCATGTCTGTATCTATATAAGGTGTATGATGTTTCCAACATTGATCACCGGCCTCGAACTGATGATGTGGATACAAAGGGTATTGGGTCAATAGACCGCAGCGCTGGGACGCTGCGGCGATAGAACAGAGGCACCTTATAGAACTACTCGGCCTCTAAGAAAGGTCAGCGGTTTTCCTAAGGGTTACCATACGTGTGCTGACCATCATCTATTACCAGGAGTCGAACCAACCCCGAACCTTGTCCTCACGAATGACCGCTATCAATTTATAGGTCCCGTATCAGCATCAGCCACAGTCCTCAACTGATCACCATATAATGGTAGGCACCGCACCAGCCCCTAACACAGTTCTCACAAATGATCACCACCAAATTATAGACACTGCACCTATCAGCCTCAGTCCTCAACTGACCACCATCTGATAATAGGCTCTGCACCGCACAGCACTAAACGACCCCAAAGATCCTCTTCACCTGATCTCATTGTTGATAGCGTCAAGCTGCTCCTGCAGCATGATGGCCAGCGTTTGTGCATCAGTGTGGTGGGAGGGGGAGATGAGCGAAAACAGCGACTCAGCGTCGTCAGCTTCGTTGTCAGAGACATCCAGCTCTGCACCGTCACCGGGGAACGAGGCGAGCCCGCCGCCACCGCCTCCACCACCACTTTCACACCACCGTCCGCCACCCTGCCTGGGAGAGTGGGGCGGTGGGTCTCGATGGGGCACAGCGGGAGCGGGCCAATCGTACTGAGGGAGAGGGATAAGGAAAGAGGTCAAATGCTTGGAGTAGCGATACGAGACTCATTGCCGGACACATGCAAGATCTTCAACATGAGTGTAGTAACAATGAATACATGGCGTCGTGACGTTACAAGAAACGAGTGAACGTCATTAGAACGTTAAACACATACGATGAATTTTACCATGTTCCTCAGCTTAGTAGACAAGTGGTAACGTGCCAGTCCTTCCTTACAAAACTCTTCATGGAAAGCTGGAAGTAGTAGGAACGAGGCTACCTGACTCGTGTGAGATGTTCTGGCTGGTATATTATGGTACAAGGCAAGCAAATCAAAAATGTCTGGCTTCTATTGTAAGCTGAAAGAATAGGATGTCGTTTTCGGATATGAGAATAAAGAAATAGGATTTGCATATTCATACAGACACAGACAATAGGCCGAATCTCTCAGGAAGACACAAGGTTGAATCCCCAGGAAGAGAGGTGGCCAACGGCAAGGCGCACCTTACACTCCTCTCAGACACTCACACAGCTTAGCCCTTTTGCGCTAAGGGTCCGGCCGGAAGACCTTGCAACACACACTCTGGGTCATTAGTGCGGTCCGAATCAGTGTCAGCAGCAGGGCCCGACAGTGTGACTAGTTTACATCTACCGCGTCATGATGACCGCCCCCCCCACGATCAGCCTGTTTTTAAACGGGATGCCAAGGGCGGGAAAGCGCATCAGGGCAGCGTTAAAAGTGATCCACTCACGCCTATTCATTGAACACTCTCTCGCTACCTCCTCACTCGAGTCTCTCCTTCCTAACGCCTGCTTCACACTATTACCCTTTTTACAAAATGTCCCTTCAACCATCCTCACGATGTGCCCTAACCATCTCAGAACACACCCTTCTGGCGCCGAATGTCAAACCAGCAAACAGTGCTGCATCATGTTAGTCTTTGTTTTTTTCTTCTTTTAATGTTTGAGTTAAGGTTTACTACCGCGCAAAGGCAAAGTACTTTACGCGGCGAACGTCTATGGTATATATGGGTGCAACAGGAGGTGCAGGAACTCATAAGGTGATGAGGCCATATGGTCCCAGCACTTCCCGGATCTCCCGGATCTCCCAGCACTTCCCGGATGACGCGGCGGGGGTAAACCAGTGAAAACTGTCGGGCCCTGCTGCTGACGACGGTTCCTCGGTGCATTCGGGACCCAGAGTGTAAGTTGAGGGGCTACCGGCCGGACCCTTTAGCGCAAAAGGGCTTAGTCTGTATCTGTATCTGTACTTCCCGGATGGCAGTAAGGAGGAAAAACACACCCTGCTTCAGAGCCTCAAGGATCCATAGCAGTCCTTAAGATGCGGGCTACGCGCTCCAACACCTGCTGAGAGGGAAGATGAAGAAGAGACAGAAAACGAGGATCCCATGCATGAGATCTATATTAGGTGTAGGGAATTTCACGTATGAGAACATCAAGAATTGAAAGAAAAAGGAGCAGTCGTAGAAAAAAGTTACATGAAAGAAAGAGCGCAACTTGGCCGTTATTTGCCACTCGAAAGAAGAATAGTTAGAACCGGTATGTGTATGTTTGAGTGTGTGTGTCTGTGTGTGCGTGCGTGCGTATGTGTGCAACGACTATTATGAGAATTGTTAAGAAGGAGACTGAGACAAGTTAAAGGAAATTTGAACTAAACATAAGATGCAAATGAGGTAAATAAAAGTTAGGCAAATAAGGATGGGGGAGAAAAGGAGAGATAGTGAAGAGTGCAGAAGAGGGGAGTCTGAAGGGAAATAAGGGTGTTCACCCCCCCGGTTGAGCCGTGACTCGGTGCGGCCCGTGAACCTAACAGATGCCTAGGGGTGTGTGTGAGTGTGTGAGAGAGAAG
>SDVV010036960.1:0-10893 GCA_016164225.1 Gammarus roeselii
GTGGATTCGCGTGTACTGAGATGGTTCGGGCACATGGAGAGGATGGATGAAGGGAGATTGGTGAAAAGGGTGATGAATGCGGAGGCGAGTGGTCGCAGGCCTAGAGGTAGACCGAAGTTTGGGTGGATGGATGGTCTGAAGCAGGCGTTGGGAAGAAGAGACATGGCGTGAGTGGAGAATGGTTGTGAATGGTTGATTTTGACGCTGCTCTGATGTGCTTTTTCGCCCTTGGCATCCCGCTGTTGGGATGGTCGTGGGTGGGGGGGGGCCCGGCCATTATGACGCGGCGGGGGTAAACCAGTGAAAACTGTCGGGCCCTGCTGCTGACGACGGTTCCTCGGTGCATTCGGGACCCAGAGTGTAAGTTGAGGGGCTACCGGCCGGACCCTTTAGCACAAAAAGGCTAAGTTGTGTGAGTGTGAGCGTGTGAGGGTGTGAGGTGAGCCTTGCCGTCGGCCACTCCCCTTTCTGGGGGACGCGGCCTAGTGTCTGTATCTGTATCTGTATCTTTTTACGTGGTGATAAATTTGGCATTGGTTATTATATATCGAGGCTAGTTGAGACTAGGTGAGCCGGGAAATGGGGGGGTACACGTGGTACCCGCGACGCTTGGGAGACCCGGGGGTTTCGGGAACCCGGGGTACTTGGAACACCAGGAGGATTTGAGGGGACCATCTTGGGACACCCTTGAGACCCTTTGAGAAACTTTGGGACCCTCTTGAGGCCCCTCTGAACTCTACGCTGTTAAACTTATACACAGAAAACTGTAAGTATGTGAAATGCTTGAGTAGAACGATTAGCTGTTACAGTCCTCTGATTACTGGCGCAGAGGGGGAGAGCCGCGTCGAGGCTGGTCGAGGTGCGTCGAGATCAGTCGAAACACTTTGAGGCAAGTCGAGTTGTGTGCGACGAGTCGAGACCGACCGAATTAATTTGAGACGCGACGCGACGAGATGAGCTGAGACGAGAGGACTCAAGGGACTCTGGGAGCTCGGAGGACCCGGGTTACCCTCCGGGACTCATGTTTTTTTGCGACCCGAAGGACCTCTGCGCCGTCCCCCCTCCCCCCCTAACTCCCAAAATAATTGTGGATGCTCTTCACGATCTACAATTTCGTCATCTATAATATTGCTAATGTATTTTTGCGAGAGTTCTTGTTTGGGATTTTGTAAATACGCGTTTTTCCAGTCCGTGCTCGCTCGCGCGTGCGCGGACCAGATGTAATATCTGTGGTTGACTTTTGCCGTGTAACTATAAACCTTGTGGTGCGTTGCGGTTGGAGTTGATCTGATCCGTGAAACCGTAGACCTTGCACCAATTTTGACGATACGATCTGTGCTCACTGGCGTGTGTACATATTACTCTTGAGGTTCTGAGCGGTTGGGGACGGGGATTCATTTCGTCTGAATTTTTATCCTACCTGAATATAGGTATTTTACTGTAACTGAACAAAACCGCGTTGCTGTAAACATTGTGTTGCGTTTCTTTTGGAGCTCACTTTGTCCGTGTAGCCGTAAACCTTGCACCAATCTCGACGATGCTACTTGTACGCACTAGCGTACATACCTATTACTCTTCAAATTCTAAATTATTGAAAGCCGAGATCCGTTTCGTCTAAACTTTTTTCTTGTGTGCACAAGCGTGCGTCTGACAGGACTAAAATTTTCAAAATGTTCTAACTATGACAACGTTGTTTTTCTCGCACGCCGAGGCGTGCGAGCCGACTGGAATCCATGACCGTCGAGCACTACGGGGGAGCCTGTTGACTCACGTTGAGGCTCCGGTTAAAATAAGACTTAAATCAAATTGATAGCCTGAGGAGTAGAGCTGACTAATCAGATTTATTGAAATAAGTTATTAGAAGTAAATGGCTTAGTAACTTTTCCACATCACTAGCTAACATTACCTGTTTGTGTGTGCAGGCCGCAGCACAGTGAGCAGACTGCACGGGGGAGGAGCGATGGGCGGGGCCAGTGGGAGCGGCACCTGTCGAGGAGGTGTGGTCGGCAAGTCTCCGCCCCGCCCCGCTCCCGCCTCCGTCAACTACTCAGACGAGGAAACGCTCAAAAACTACAATGAAGGGGACGGTTCGGACTCCAGTGACGTAACGGAGAAGCCTACAGACATCTCGTCGACAGACTCACATGTGAGTAGGGACTGGAAATAGTGTACTTGGTGGCTATGTGTCACTGGACATACTTTGTGTCAATCCTTGGGTTATAAATGACTGTCAATACTTTGTTTACTTCTCTTGTGTATCCCATGCAACTTGGCACCTGAAGGACGTTGACTTCTGCGCTAGGCATCTCGGTCACTCTTATCTAATCTATTCACGGCCAATCTTATATAATCTTATTAACTGACAATCTTATATAATCTTATCAACTGTCACTCTTATATAATCTTATTAACGGTTAATCTTATATAATCTTATTAACGGTTAATCTTATATAATCTTATTAACGGACAATCTTATATAATCTTATTAACGGACAATCTTATATAATCTTAGTAACGGACAATCTTATATTATCTTATTAATGGTCCCTCATATCTAATCTTATTAACGGACAATCTTATATAATCTTGTTAACGGTCACTCTTATATAATCTTATTACCGAGCGCTCTTATCTAATCTACTAATAGTCACTCTTATCTAATCTTATTAGCGTCAATCTTATATAGGCTTATTAATGGCCAATCTCATGTGATCTTATCCCGGGCCCTCCTATCTAATCTTATCCCTGTCACTCGTATATAATCTCATCCCGGTCACTTGTATCTAATCTTAACCCGGTCATTTGTATCTAATCTTAACCCGGTCATTCGTATCTAATCTTAACCCGGTCATTTGTATCTAATATTAACCTAGTCACTCGTATCTAATCTTAACCTGGTCACTCGTATCTAATCTTATCCCGGTCATTTGTATCTAATCTTAATCCGGTCACTCATATCTAATCTTATCCCGGTCACTCGTATCTAATCTTATCCCGGTCACTCGTATATAATCTCATCCCCGTCACTCGTATCTAATCTTATCCCGGTCACTCGTATCTAATCTCAACCCGGTCATTCGTATCTAATCTTAACCCGGTGACTCGTATCTAATCTTATCCCGGTCACTCGTATCTAATCTTAACCCGGTCACTCGTATCTAATCTTAACCCGGTCACTCGTATCTAATCTTAACCCGGTCACTCGTATTTAATTTCATCCCAGTTACTCTGAAATAATCCTATCTGGTTACTTTCAAATAATCCTATCCCGGTCACTTTTAACCTAATCTTATCATGGTTACTCTTACATAATCTTATCCCGGTCGCTCCTACGCAATCTTATCCCGGTAACTCTGCAATAATCTTCTCCCGGTGACTTTGAAATTATATTTTCCTTGTCTCCAGCAGAGTTTGTATTACTTGGGACAGATTTTAGTCCAGGGTGGTTATGTTCTGTCCATGTTTTGTTCTCTTCTCAAGTAGAGTTTGATACTACCTCTATCAAGAGTTACGCTGGCACCTGCAAGTTATCATACTAAGCCAGAAGGATTTACTTTGCTGGCTTCGTTTGGTGCATGTGCAGCATTGGATACATTACACTAAAGTGTTTATATAGTGGTGTGAAATCTGTCGCTATTTCGATGATGTTATTAACAGCTTACATTCGGGACTAGAAAGACATAGACGCTATTGCGCTAGAACTCCCAGTCTATCTAATATATTTATGGGTTTCATGTGTGAGCGGTATATATTTTTATTCCATGAAATCTATTTATTATTGTTAAAGCAGAGCGTGCCAATGGTTCCGGACTAAACATAACTTTGCCAAAAATTCCGGACTAAACATAACTTTTTGCTGTCCTGGGTTCCTCAACCATGTTCAAGCAGTTAGTTAAGGGTGTTGCGCTTTATTCATTTTGCAAACCTATTCCACTGACTACACATGCTCGCCTTCTACTTAACATTCTTGCTGGTCTCGTGCGCGAAATTCCCTGCGCTGAGTGTAGTTCTCATGCATGGGATCCCTGTGCTGAGTGTAGACCTCATGCACGGGATCCCTGCGCCGAGTGTAGGCCTCATGCATGGGATCCCTGCGCCGAGTGTAGACCTCATGCATGGGTCCCTGCGCTGAGTGTAGGCCTCATGCATGGGATCCCTGCGCTGAGTGTAGACCTTATGCATGGGATCCCTATGCTGAGTGTAAACCTCATGCATGGGATCCCTGTTTTCTTATCTCTTCATATTTTATTTTGGCGCTAAGGGACTTCGTATCTTGAGCGCTCATAACCCAACCTCAATTCTAATCAAGAAAATAAATTAAATGTGCTCTCTCAACTCCGTTGAACTAGTTATTACTAATTTACAAACACAGAGACAAAAATCTTTAACCCAATCAACTGAACTAACCCTTTTCTTCGTCTCCTTCCCCCCCCCTACCCTTCCAATCTCTACAAGCAGCTCTCATGTGAGGACCCTCTTTTATCGACCTTTTTCTGAATTATATACTGTAGTTGGCTAGTGACCTTGATGCCCTAATTATCGCTTGTTTGCTAGCATTTTCTTTCAGTTTATAGCACTAGATCAGATCTCGTCTCTTTCAGAAGTTGCCTAATCTTATTTCGTTCACAGTTGCATTGCATATCATATTGCTTCGTTTGTTCCCTTCCCTCCGTGTATAGAGCTCTGAGGTACCACTGTAGCTTTTTTTCACGTTCTCCTTGGTCTACCTGACACTGTTCTATTCTCCTTCTGAAGTCTTTTTCATCCAATCCGTTGTGGTTTCCTGTTGTTCCTCCCGTTTCAATTGTCCCTATCCATCCTCCTTCCGACGAGTTCACTCAACGAACTTAAAGTTAAGAGGCAAAACGCATAAGGGGTCTAATTGAATTGGTCATGAATGTAATACGTCACACAAATCCCTTCCGGTTTTCAAATTTTGAACTTTGAAGATCGTTCCGACTGAATTGAACGACCCCTTCTCCTTGCTCGTGTCGCCCTCTTACCTTTGTCTATCCCTTCTTTCTCCATTCCCAGTAGTTTGATCTGAGCGCCCCCTCATACCACGCATACCCTCTTAACAGCCTTCCTTCCCTCCCCTCTCTCACCCCTATTCCCCAGGAGTCGGAGCTGAGCGAGCCAGAGAGCGAGCAGCAGTCAGAGCCCGCCTCGTTCGTCAATCACTACGCCAATGTCAATGACACCTTGCGGCAGTCGTGGCGCCGCCAGAAGCCCGCCACGGCGCGTAACTACTCTAGCTATACAGATTCTGAGGCTGAGGGCAGCGCTGTCATGAGCCTCAACGGTGGACAGATAATCATGAACAACATGGCGGGGTCAAGAGCACCGTTACCGGGCTTCAGTTCCTTCGTTTAAGAGCATAGTATGAGTCTGTGAGTTTGTAAATATTTATTGCGTTTAGAGTTTTATAAGTGCAGTCATGAGCCTCAACGGGGGACGATTATCATGAACAACATGGCGGGGTCAAGGGCAACGCTGTCGGACTTCTGTTCCTTCGTTTAGGACGCAGTGTGTGAGTGTGTGTAAATATTTCGTGCTTTCTGAGTCGTGTTTTGTAGTGTGCAGGAAAGAATATCATGAACAACGTGGAGTCACGATCACCGCTTGTGGGTTTCCGTTTCTTCGTTGTTGTTGTTTGGACCCAGGGACTGGCCCTGTCTGTGTAAATATCTAGTGCCTTCATAACCTCTTCTGTAGTGTACGTGTTACCTCCAGTGATGGACATTTTGTAAACGTTATGGTAGTGTAGTAAGTTTGTGCCTCATCAGCGTCTTGAAGGTTGAAACCGGTTTCAAGTCTGTAAGTCAACTGTTGTTTTTGTCCCTTATCTTTTATTTCTGGGCTAAGCTATTTATTTAGGCTATCATTAGATAAATATGTGAAATAGATGAAAGTTCGTGTTTGATGTCTACTCAACGTTGCTTTGTCTGCCCGTTTATCTACCGCAAGTATCGCAGCTACCTTGTTTACCATTGTCCTGGAAAGTGTTTGTTGCAACTACTGGAGATCTCGTCGGATAGTCCAATGCTTACTCAACTTGATGAGCTGCAAATCTAACCTCTTATATGATTCTGAATTACAGAGCTTGGGGCTACTTTCCTGTGACGGAAAGTACGCTACTGGGCTAAGACTTGCATGTGTGTACGCGCATAGGGATGCGTATCCATCATCATAGATTAGCTTGTCTTTATCCATCCTCTTACGTGGGAGAAAGCGACTGTGCGTCTACGTGTTGCTGGCCGAAAGGCAGATGTTGCGCCCAAAAATCTTCGAGCTATTGTATAGTCCATGCTGAGACTCATCACGCTGATAGCTTGCATATCTTCACTGATGGATCAGAAGACGACGATGCTGTAAGCTGTGCAACGGTGCTCGCGGGCGTGTCGTCACCAGGAAACTCCCGCCATCAGCGTCAGTTTTCACTGCTGAACTCACGCCCATTGCCGATGCCCTCTTGGCGGCTGATACTCTTCCAGATGCCAGTATCTCAATCTTTAGTGATTCGCTCAGTGCACTTCAAACCCTGGAGATCTCCAACAATTGCCACCCTGTCGTTTCAGCAATCTTGCGCTGGCTTGTGCGATTGTCCTCCAGAATCAAGAATGTTCGTTTGTGCTGGGTTTCGGGCCCCTGTGCGGTAATGGGCAATGAGCGGGCGGACGAAGCGGCGCCTGACCCAGCAGAACAGCGTCCACTCTCATGTAAAGACTTTTACCCAGCGATTAAAAGAGCTGTGCGAAATAAATGGAACATGGAATGGTCTGATGTTCCTATCAGAAATAAATTGCTTACTAGTAAAGACACACCCATACCCTGTGTCTCATCGAGCTACCGATCTCGACGGACTGAGGTAACTCTATGCCGAATGAGAATTGGACTTAGCAGACTAACGCTCAGACACCTAATGGAGGCTCGCCACCTCCTAATGGAGGCGTCGCCACTGCATGGACTGTCTAGTCCCTCTTACAATAGCCCATGTCTTGGCAGAGTGCCCCACATGGACGGAATGTCGACGCACATACCTCCCCAGGAGCCGGTTCCTGGACCTTCCTAATATACTCCGCCTGATGCTTGCTGAGTTCCCTCAGAGACAATTCAGTGCGGAACCGCTTCTCAGCTACCTTCAAGAAACCAGCCTCCTAACTGAAATCTGATCTGTTGTGAATGGATTGAGATTCTTACTTACCGATAAGCTCCTCCATCCCCGAGGACCACCATTTTCTTTGCGCACTTTGGGTAGGACACATTTGTGACCTCTCCCTATATCCCTATAAACAGTTGTGACCTAAGCATACCGTGAGTCTAAACAATTCCGGAGACTGAGGATGATTTGTCGATGACTTGATGCAACGCTGGCTGCTGGTTTGACGTTCGGTGCCAGAAGGACATTGACTCCAGTGCACTAGAAAGCCTTGACACTCTAATCTTTTGTAATCATCTCATTCCCTTCATAGCAGCTAAGCGAACTCGCTATCTTGCCATTCTTGTGGTTGCCTGCCGCCTGTTTTGAGTGAGGTAGAATCGAAGAATCCTTGGACCTTGCATTATGCTCATTAAATAATCTGTAACCTGCCGCATGCATTTAAACCTTATTGTTCGCTCGACATTTCTATCAGTCCTGCCCATGTGTTGTTGTTCGCTATTCATTCGGGAGTAGTTTCGTATGTTGACAATGTCTCGTTTTATAACTGATTATCTTTATTGACTATGCGTGATGACATAGAGACCTGACGTTAGTGAGTCTACATCTTAACTGTGGTCTTCCGTGCGGAGGAGGTAGACGTCAAGTACGCTGAATGACCGCCGGTGTTAAGTCTATGAGGAATTGACTTGCAACCGACGTGGCTGAGGATGCAGTCCCGGTATTGAGTTCACGCCAGTGAGTCCATATACTACCTGTAGGCCTATTGATACCAAGCCTTTCTAATGGTGCAATTCTAGTAGTGAGTTGTAACTTGTTTGTAATCACCCGCAACACTTGTGGCCAACTGTCCTTAATAGTTAGTAAGTATCTAGATATCATTTCATGTACTGTCATTTCACAAATTTTCTTTTAGGTCATTTCTACGCCTATCCGTTCGGTGGATCGAATGAGGTGTTTTCCTGCTGTTTTAACTATGCTTTGATTTTCTGCGAAGTGTAGTAGTTTCTGCTCCGTACTGCCGTAGAATAATGCTTACATGTGGAGTGGTACCCGTATATTGTTCTTCACTGCTTAAATGTGGATCTGGTCTCCGTATATTGTTCTTCCTTATTTTCGAACAAGATGAGGTCTCCAACTCGACTCGAACAATAAAGGAGCCGATCTCCTAAGCCAGCCCGTTATCGTAAATTTTCACACCCATTCTAAGTTAGGCCTCTTTCCTGATCTAAATAGTGACTCGAAATGAATGGAAGCGCTGGCGAGCGAGTCACAGCGTAGCTGCCAGCTAACCCATGCAAGTTTGACACTCTCTTCTCGTGCTGAAGCATTTGTCTGTTTCTGCCACATTGACTAATCGGATCTAGCCTCCGCGTTGCTTTCTGGTGGAGTTGTTCTTATAGTGAGGGCATCCATTAATAAGAAAAAGTCTTTAAAATCGAAGCCGAGCAGTATATTGTTTTTACTGTTCAGAAAAAGTGGAACGAGGCATTTTCAGCGGGATTCAATGGTAACTACTTTTTATGTGTTCGAGTTTGGCAGGCGTGACGTCACACCTGTACCACTCTACATCAGCACCCTTCTATTCCGTAAGGTATAAATCACGACAATGTGTAACTTAAGGACAAACTTCAATGGAAATCCAATGGAGAATTTATTTCAACCTTCGTTTATTTATTGTTCTCGACAGGATAGATTAGTCGTTTTTATTTGCCTTTGGAAATATGCTGTAGCGAAAGATTTTTTTGCGATCAAGACAAATAAGATGACTAGCAGAATAATTGTTTTGCCACTATACATTTGAAAATGGATTAAATTTTTGTTTGCATAACTTATTTAACAGAAACGTTGTGAAACAAATGTCGCAATAAAGATCTCGATCAAGTTGAAATAATATTTCAAAAACGTATACTTCTGTCACAGTTTGAAGATATGCATTTTCTCCCGCTATTGTACATCAATGCTCTCCTGTAGGCCACTCTGCTCTTGATGGGGAATCTTGGAAAGGTCGACCGGCGGCGGGATTAGTTGAAGGGTTTTTGTAATGCATTACCAACTTCGCGCACTATATTAGAACATTGAACAGTCTTTTGAAAGACATACTTGGTTGACATTTATGGGTTCTAAATCTTGCTAACCATCGTGTATGCTACAGTTAACAGTGATTCGAGCGTACTATTTTAATGTCGCCCATTCAGTTCAGTCTGAAGTCTTAACCTGGACTGGTTTCTCACCTACACTTCTTTACAAAAATCTATAATTTTTTCTCGTTAGTGTTTCACCGCGAAGAAGGATCTAACTTTTTACATTGACTCTGCTAGTGCAATACTCAAGTTTTAGTTCCAAATGGAATCCTCCATAGGAGGCTTCAGTTTGTTTCAAATGAGATGTGCTAACTTTATTCCTTAATCTGAAGGTTTTTCAGATCGAATCAGTACTGTGAATCACATCATTTATATTTAACTTCTCATTAAACTTCGGCTTAGTCCTTAATTAACTTAAGGCTTGTTTGTATACAGCACTACGAGTTAGAAGGTAGGCCAGCTGCACTGTTGTATCCTGTGATATGTATAGATTAACACTATGTACACATCTAGAAGTAATTTAAGGACAGTCTCAAACGCTCCTTGTTATTATTAAGTACCTGTTACTCCAAGAAGACTTAGTAACTTGTGGCATTAGCTGAGTGTAATGTAAGTGGGGCTGGTGTGCTAAGCTTGTACATAATGGATGTATTTAGAATTAAGAATCAGTTCCTATGACGTCCTTTGAATGATCCTAGAAGTGTAGGACAACGGCTCTGTCGAACACTTGGGGACGTGGGATGAAAGCAAATTATTAAAATTTGTATTCCTAGAGCTATATCTCCCGTTCAGTGTATTATTGTATTTGTCTTGAAAGGGAAAATTATATGCCATGCAACAAGCATGCAGGAACTCAGGCTACGTCAAAATTATCATGGTGTCTCAACTTTGGTAAAGAATGTATTCCGTTTAATGATAGTACGTGCGTTTGCTATCGTTTTGAGCCAATTTATAGCTGTAAATATTTTCGTAGCATGATAACGAATCGAAGTTGGTATGAAACTGTTTAAACTTTGCACTACTACTAGCTCAGCCTAGACTATATGGCTATTTGGAGCAGCAGAAGCGCATAATGGAACCTAGTTTACTAGTATTATTTTTTAGAGAAAAATGTATGCTTCAGTGAACGAAAAAAATACGAAGTTGAGTTGTGTCATTCGCTCTCCCATACCGCCATAGACGTGATGCAGATTTAACCTACTATGAACATGTAAATTGAATTGAAGCCAACTTGTCAATCCATCAATGTGATGTCTATTTTCATAGCTTACCCAAGTTACTTGATGTCTGGCTTGCCATGCCTTCCATCAGCGCTGAAGAATAAGGTTTTATCCGTGCAAGCGCACGAGAGGAATGTTAGTTGCGTCTTGACGTTGGTCACTCTTCTCTGGGTGATTTCTATTAGCGTCGCTATCTGTGCGTCTTCCAGAAACATCCTAGGTGCTTCGATCGGCTTTTGTGATTGCACTTGGAAGTCTCCTACTGGTAACTCGTACCAAATCTTGATTGTTGCTAACCGTACGCTGATTTAATTTATGAACAAAATGCCTTCGACGATTCTATCATGTGCTCTTTTAGAGAGTCCTCTAAACTCTCTTCTGATTTCAAATTGCTGCAGATAAGTATTTTAAATATATATGTATATATATA
>SDVV010036961.1:0-10893 GCA_016164225.1 Gammarus roeselii
TATATATATAACTCCATAGTGCACTTTCCAATTTTGAACCTGATATATTGGTGTTACCATGTATCCGCATGATCCAAATGGACCGTTATCAAGCGTATGTAGACTATTCGAGTCGTCTTATCTCGATTTTGTGTATAGCAAGCATCGGTTGGATGCCCTATGGCAAGAGTAGCTGAACGATATGGATTTATCGTAAGTTATAATATTGTGTTATGTATACATAGTAACGATCGGATGATAAATGTTGAATTTGTATTGTTTTCAGAATTTTGAATAGTTATCTCATACAGTTATAAGAATGTTTAGGATATTTTAGGTTTGCTTCTTACATGTAGCACATTATTTCAGGCATAATTAATTGGTTATTGCATAATGTTGATGTTTTTATGTATTTATCACGTTCTATTACGAATATGCCGTGGTTACTATTGTTAAAAAATATTGGATTTTTACTCCTAGTTTTGGACTGCGTTGGAAAAAAAATTCCATCAGATTTGCATATACTATAGCGTGTTCGTGTAGAAGTATTTCACATCATTCACTGTTGGTTTGAGTTATGTAAATCAGTCACATGTCTTGGCAACTTATTCGTGTTTTATGTTTGGTAGGTTACATGCTAGTTTTTCTTTATCGTACATCATGGTTTTTAATGTATGTTTTGTGTATGGTAAAGAACTGATCGTCTTATTCTATTATAACTCGACCGCTTAGTATATTTCATCCAGTTTTGTATGTTCTCGGTAGAGTTTCATCTTCAATGCAAGGTATTGGATATTTTATACAATTATCGGAATATTAGGATGTATAACACTTCTATCTGCAATGTAGAACATTATTTCAGGTAAAATTTAGTTACGTCTTGTATATGTTAGTTCTTTATGTATCTTTATATAGCTATAGAAGATCCGATTCGTAACAAGCTTGGTCTTGTTGTTTGTTAATTGTATATCTAGTGCAGGAACACACTTCAATGTTTTTGAGGAGTTAGAGGAGACCATAGGCAAAAACTCGTTGCGTTCATGTTTATTTGTATAAGTAGACCGTTTTTCTATGGTGGATACCCACATATATCATAGTTTTTAATGGTAATTAGAGCAGAGTAGAGGATTACGCAGTTATTTTGTTTTTGTTGTATGATTTTTCCACGATAATCATAGGAATATATGTTCAAGAGGTGTAAAATCCGTACTGCATCTTTGTGGAATTTCATCATGAAACCATAGCAAGTGTATAGTTCGCCGTTTAAGAAGACGATTTACTGAATTGATTGGAGGTCATTTGGAGTTCATCCAAGCTCAACATGAATTTGTAATTTCTTGTGGATGTTGGTCTTAACTTCCATGGTTTTGTTAGCGAGGTTATGCGACGAGATGATGGTCTTTGTAGTGATTTACTTAGGTCGTCAGTGAACAGAAGCCCAGGGCCACACTCTTTGTGACTCATGTCAGGCTCATTCATGATAACTATACCTGTGTACGGATTTTTGGTTATGTCCAGCATGTGACCTCAAAACTGTTCAGAGAAAATGGATTGAATAGATGCATGGTTTGTCTGAGGTATTGTACCATGACTGACTGTCGCCTCAAAAATTATTATACACTAAGGGTAGCTTGCTGAGAAGTGACCTAATAAAGCGTTGTAGACTTCTGTGTTGTGTAACAGAGTTCTTTGATTTGTCCTATTATAAATATTATATCTTAGTAAGGTTTAGGATTTTTTCAGATTGAACGGGTATTGTAGCATTATTACTTTATTGCGCATGAACTCAGTATTTGTTTTACTGTCAGATATTTTTATGGTTTTCATGTTAGTATATGTTATTAGCCTTGTTTCAATTCACCTCAGGAGTTCAAGTACAGGATTGTTTCACTTTTATCTATTACAAGATCGGTAATGTACATCGGCATCATGTATTGATTGACCATACACCTTTTATATTGGTGTAGGATTTATCATCTGGGGTATAGAAGAATACACCGTATATCATACTTAATCAATGTTGCTTAGACCATACCAGAAAAACTTACTAAGCTATTTTATCTGTTGGTATACGTTTTTGAACGGTTATCATAGGAATTTAACTGTATTAGATATACATTATCCTAATTTCATGTAGTGTTGGGGATAAATTCACTGAATTGGATGTAGTGGCACAAAATATTGGTATGTTTTACCTCCTGTTGTTGGATCTGTGATACTGTTCTGAGTTTTCGTGGAGAACTAATCTGCCGGATTTCGATAAATTGTTACTCTTAAAATACTCCATTAGTTTAATGTAGACATCAGGTAGGTTATTTCCTCATATGTATTTACTAGATAGTTAGTCCCTCAAGTCTATCTTTTATAAATGTACGTTAACCGTTAACAGTTTGTACAGTTAGAAATTATTGATTAATTCAGGCTTTGTTATGAGATTTCGCTCCAATTCAGAGTATCTGACTAATTCGAGCATTCACAATATCCACTCTATCATTTCTCAGTATAGGTTTAAAATGTACAGGGGCCGTAAACTTAACCAAACCTTACCAATTATTATATAATTTAACCAGGAACTATATTTTTTCCCCGTTTTCATACCTATGTTACGTATTTTCTTCATTCATTCAAGCTTTATTCACATCAAATCTATCCACTTGACGCCATAGTTTTACCAATCTTTAGCAGTTTGTGTACCTACATTTATATATTTTTTCACTTTGCTTGTTACAAGTCCAGCAACATCGATTAGTTTCTAGTAATGTTAGCTATTCGCTGCTAGTAGACTGTAAAGTTCAAAACGGTTATGTATGTTGCTCGCATATATCAGTGTTGATTATGTTTTTTAAAGCGTCGGCAATGAATTTACAGTTATTTTCAATATGTTTGCCACCCAATTTTATTCGATTACCAATTTTTATGGATGGTTTTACTGTTAGAAAATGATTTTTTGTTGTAATGTTGGATTTATTGCTCATACCATTTTCGTCTGTTATAACGAGTATTGAATAAATCCACTCTAACATTTTTCTTCAGATCTGTGATGTAAGGTCCGCAGCCAACAAGATCTAGGATATAAATCATGCCTAAAGTACATAATTAGCGAATTGTATATCAATGTACGATAACATAGATCAAATATCAATGAATGCAAACAGGGTTGCATTCACCTCCAGATACGTTAATACATACCTTTACCTATTCTAAACAATAACTATATAGCTTCATTCAAGTTTGATGGTTGTATATGAAATTTAGTCATTATTTTGTGCGATGTTCCCGTCAAATCTCTCCACACGGCTCTATTTTACGAAGTTTCTTTAATATCACGCACCAGGTACACACATACACGCTTTGTGCCCATATGCAGGGTCGGTCAAGCACAATTTAGGCGTATTCAGGGTATATGCCGGCATAGGGCGGCAAAATTTAGGCGTATACAAGGTTGATGCCTGCATATGCCGGCATATTGTAGGCGTATACATGGTTGATGCCGGCATATGGCGGCATAATGTAGGCGTATAAAGGGTTGATGCCTGCATATGCCGGTATAATGTAGGCATATCAGGGGTCGATGCCGATGCAATGTAGACACATACACACATTTGTATGCATATACAGGGTCAGTTAACATTTGTAACATTTTTCCTCTGATCTGTGTTTTTTCCCCATTAGAACAAAGTCTCTAGCTTTTGTTACAAGATATTTAATGTGAATCAGCTCCACGGCATGTTAGGTTAACATATTTTTACTCATCCTAACCCAACGTAATCGAATTTAACCAAGAATTATGTGCTTAGGTATTACTACACTGCCAGATGTAGTAATACTTAGGCAGCCCAACCTAACCAACCTCACCTCTAATTATATATTTTCATTCAAGTTTGATCGTTATTTATGATATTTAGTCATTTTTAATATGCGATACACAAATCATATCACTCCACATGGATCTATTTTACATAGCATTTTTTAATATCACACACCATGTACACACATACACACATTTATACGTTTTTACAGGGTCGGTGCCGGTACCGGAGCCGGCACCATGTAGGCAAATACAGGGTCGGTGCCGACACCGGTGCCGGTACCATGTAGGTATATACAGGGTCGGTTATCATCTGTAGCATTTCAACTTTAATCTATGATTTCAATTAAAACTGAATCCTTTGCTTTTTTATTTCAAGATATTAAATGTGGATCAGATTCACGTCATGTTAGGTTAAAAGATCTAGTCATCTAACCTAACCAACCTAACCAAACCTAACCTAGTCTAATCTAACCAAGAATTATGTGTTATCGATTGAGATTTATGCTTACGTTTGATATTCAGTCGTTGATTTATGCTCTAAACATATCCACTTGGCTCTACATTTTGATCTTTCATTTTCAGTTTGAATACGCTAACCCAATTTTTTTGAGCAAATTACATCGTTTGTTTGATTGTTATAGATATTTTATATTGTTTTATGAGTTTAGCACAAATTTACATCACTTTCATCGATGTTATTCGTAACCAACCTAACCAAAACTATCTCGACCATGCTTATGAAAAAAAAATCGGTCATTGATTTACCCTGTATACATATCCACTTTTCTCTACATTTTATTTATCATTAGCAGTTCGAATACACTCTTCCAATTTTAATATACCATTTTTCGTCCATTTTCCATAGGTATATTATGTCATTGTTTGAAGGTTATAGGTAATTTTCATTAATCATTTTTCCATGAGATTTATGTATGAGCGTCGTTCGATACCTGCCACGTATTGTTTTTCAACTCTGTATTTGTAATAGGATGACTATTATACCAAATTTCTTGTCGGGGCTCGGTGATGATATAAGATGGTAATCATGTTAAAGCTTTCATTGGTCAACCTAACTAAGAATTATGTGTCATCGTTCGAGATTTTTCGTGCTTACGTATGATATTCAGTCTTTGAGTAAGTATTTTTTACATATAAAATATCTTCCCTTGGCTCTACATTTTGATCGCTCAGCTGCAGTTTGAATTCACTTTTTCAATTTTGATTGAGCGAAGACCCCAATTTTAAGCTTTGATTTGTTTGAATGTTACAGGTAATTCATATTATTTCTGATTTTGACACAAATTTTACGTCACTTTCACCTGTATGCTATTCGAACCTACCCTAACATAATTTAACCTATTTTAACTAAGAATTACGTTGTTTTTACACAAAGTATTCATGCTTATGTATGTTATTTTATTCATTGTTATATGTGTTTTACAGATGAAGCTCTCCACTCGGATCTATATATCAGTTACGCCTAGATTGTTTATTTGCATGGTCACTATCTGCCTATATCCGTCACCAGTTTCGCACAAACGTACACATGGTCTCACACTGGGTTTTCTTAATGTTTTCTTCAACATCTTGTGGCACTACACCCTCTAACGTCTTACACCTATTATTTTCATATTCAACTTTACAAGTCTTATAAACTGGACCATGACTTTGTTGGAGAAGATACCATGAATTACTTGTCGATATATCTTTAGTAAACTTTGTTTTCTGCAAATTTAGTACACACACCCCATTCCTCCACTATTATTGAGTACGCCAAATCAAACTATACCTTATCTACCTCAACAGTATCACAACGTTGACTATGTGTTTGTACATGTGTATGGTCAAGCGATTGTACGTGTATATGAGTTAAAAAAATGAATAACAAGATTTAAAATGCAAAATTTCAATAAATTTTAGAAAACTTTGAGGCTCTGACTTTTAGTAGCCAACTGATCACTTCAATAGACCGACTTGGCTCTGTTAGCCCTCGAAAAGGTTGAAATTTTATTGAAATTCTGAATTTTGCCTCTAGTAATTCATTTATTTTAAACTCATATACACGTACATTAGCTTGAACATATACATGTGCAAACACATAGTAAACGTTGTGATACTGTGGAAAAAGATATGGTAAAGCTTGATTTGGCGTATTCAATAATAGTGGAGGAATGGGGTGTGTGTACTAAATTTGCAGAAAACAATCTAAGTTGAATAAAGATATATCGACAAGTACTTTATGGTCATCATCTCCAACAAAGTCATGATCCTTTTTATAAAACTAGGGAAGTTTAATAAGAAAATAATAGGTGTAAGACGTAGGCGGGTGTAGTGCCAGAAGATGTCGAAGAAAACATTAAGAAAACCCAGTGTGAGACCATGTATCCGTTTGTGTGACACTGGTGACAGATATAGGCAGATGGTGACCATGCAAATAAATAATCTAGGTGTAACTGATATATAGAGCCGAGTGGAGAGCTTCATATGTAAAACGCATATGGAAATTAATAAAATTACACACATAAACACGAATACTTTGTGTATAAACCACATATTTCTTGGTTAAAATAGGTAAGGTTATGTTAGAGTGGGTACGAATAACATACAGGTGAAATTGATGTAAAATTTGTGTCAAATTCAGAAATTAAAAGAATTACCTGTAACATTCAAACAAATCAAGGCTTAAAATTGGGATCTTTACTCAATGAAAATTGAAAGCGTGACATCAAACTGCAACTGAGTGATCAAAATGTAGAGCCAAGGGGAGATATTTTATGTGTAGAAAATCTTATTTCAAAGACTAAACATCATACGTAAGCACGAAAAATCTCGAACGATGACAAATAATTCTTGGTTAGGTTGACCAGTGAAAGCTTTAACAAGATTATCATTTTGTATCATCACCGCGCTCCGACTTGAAATTTGGTGTAATACAGTCTACCTATGACAAATACAGAGTTTGAAAAGCAATACACGGGAGGTAGCGAACGACGCTCATACATAAATCTCAGGAAAAAAATGAATAATGAGAATTACCTATAACATTAAATCAATGACATAATATACATATGAAAGATGGACGAAAAACGATCAATCATAATTGGAAGAGTGTATTCGAACTGCTAATGATAGATGAAATGTAGAGAAAAGTGGATTGTATTCAGTGTGAATCAATGACGGAAAAAAATTACATAAACATGGTTGAGATCGCTTAAGTTATGTTGGGTACGAATAACATAGATGTAAGTGATGTAAATTTCTGTTAAACTCAAATTTAATAGGAAATATCTATAACAATCAAACAAACTATGTAATTTGATCAATCAAAATTGGTTGAGTGTATTCAAACTGCAAATGATAGATCAAAACGTAGAGTCAAGCGGATATATATATATAGAGCATAAATCAATGACTGAATATCATACGTAAGCGTAAATCTCGATCATTAGATTAGATTAAATTAGGTTAGGTCTGGTTAGGTTTGGTGAGGCTAGCAGAAAAGCAAAGGACTTAGTTCTAATTGAAATCACAGATCAAAGGTAAATTGCTACGGATGGTGACCGATCCTCCATATGCCTACATGGTGCCGGCACCGTTGCCTGCACCGAACCAGTATATACGTATACATGTGTGTATATCTACATCGTACCGGCACCGGTGCGGGCACCGACCTTGTATAGGCCTTGTATATGCCTACGAAAAACGGTAAATCATAATTGGAAGAGTGTATTCGAACTGCTAATGATCGACCGTAGGCTTATACCCTGTATAAGCCTACGGTGCCGGCACCGATCCTGTATATATACGTATAAATGTGTGTATGTATTTACATGGTGTGCGATATTTAAAGAAATATGTGAAATAGATCCATGTGGAGTGATTCGATTTATAAATCGCAAATAAATAAATGACTAAATATCATAAATAACCATCAAACTTGAATGCATATATATAATTTTTAGTGAGGTTGGTTAGGTTAGGTTGCCTAGATACTAATACATCTGGCAGTGTAAGGCAACCCTATTTGCAATCATTGATATTTGATTTATATTGTCGTACATTGTTATATACTTCGCTTATTATGTACCTTAGGCACGATTTATAAAATAGATCTTGTTGACTGTGGACCTTACATCACAGATCTGTAGTAACATGTTACAGTGGATTAATTCAGTATTCGTTATAATAGACGTAAATGGTAGGAGCAACAAATCCAACATTACAGCAAAAAATAATTTCCTAACAGTAAAACCATAGATGAAACTTGCTGGCCAAATGAAATTGGGGGGCGAACATATTAAAATTAGCTGTAAAATTCATTGCCAACGCATTAACAAACATAACCAGCACTGATATATGCGAGCAACATACATAACCGTTTAGAACTATACAGTCTACTAGCGAGCGAACACTTAACAATACCTGAGAGTAATCGGTGTTACTGGACTTGTAACAAGCAAAGTGAAAAAATATAAACGTAGGTACACAAGCTGCTAAAGATTGGTAAAACTATAGAGTCAAGTGGATAGATTTGATACGAAAAAAGCCTAAATAAATGAACAAAATACCTAACATAAATATGGAAACGGAAATAAATATATAATTCTTGGTTAAATGAGATTAGGTTAGGTTTAGTTTGGTTAGGTTTACGGCCCCTGTACATTTTAAACCTATACTGAAAAATGCTGGAGTGGATATTGTGAATGATCGAGTTAGTCAGATATTCTAAATTGGAGCAAAATCTCATAACAAAGCCTGAATTAATCAATAATTTCTAACTGTACCAACTGTAAACGGTTAACATACATTTATAAAAGATAGACTTGAGGGACTAACTATCTAGTAAAGACATGCGAGCAAATAACCTACCTGAGGTCTACATGTAACTAATGGAGTATTTTAAGAGTAACAATTTATCGAAATCCGGCAGATTAGTTCTCCACGAAAACTCAGAACAGTGTCACAGATCCAACAACAGGAGGTAAAACATACCAATTTTTTGTGCCACTTCATCCAATTCAGTGAATTTATCCCCAACACTACATGAAATTAGGATAATGTATATCTAATACAGTTATATTTTCTATGATAACCGTTCAAAAACGTATATCAACAAATAAAATAGCTTAGTAAGTTTCTCTGGTATGGTCTAAGCAACATTGATTAAGTATGATATACGGTGTATCCTTCTATACCCCAGATGATAAATCCTACACCAATATAGAAGGTGTATGGTCAATCAATACATGATGCCGATGTACATTACGGATCTTGTAATAGATAAAAGTGAAATAATCATGTACTTAACTCCTGAGGTGAATTGAAACAGGGCTAAGATCATATACTAACATAAAAACCATACGGAAAAAACATCTGACAGTAAAACAAATACTGAGTTCATGCGTAATAAAGTAATAATGCTACAATACCCGTTCAATCTGAAAAATTCCTAAGCCTTACTATCATATAATATCTATAATAGGATAAATCAAAGGCGACAGTCAGTCATGGTACAATACCTCAGACAAACCATGCATCTGTTTAGTCCACTATCTCCGAACAGCTTCGAGCAAGGTCACATCCTGGACATAAACAAGAATCCATTCACAGGTACAGTTGTCAGGAATGAGCCTGTTATGAGTCACAAAAAGTGTGGCTCTGGGCTTCTGTTCACTGACGACCTAAGTAAATCACTACAAAGACCATCATCTCGTCGCATAACCTCTAAAACAAACCCATGGAAGTTAAGACCAACATCCACAAGAACTTACAAATTCATATTGAACTTGGATTAACTCCAAATGACCACCAATCCATTCAGTAAATCGTCTTCTAAAACGTTAAACTATTCACTTGCTGGGGTTTATTGTCGAAATTTCCATGAGATGCAGTACGGATTTTACACCTCATGAACATATATTCCTCTGATTATCGTGGAAAAATCATACAACATCCATTATAGTAAAACGGTCTATTTATACAGATGAACATAAACGCAACGAGCTTTTGCCTAGGGGACTCCTCCAACTCCTCCAAAACATTGAAGTGTGTTCCTGCACTAAATATACAATTAACAAACAAGAAGACCAAGCTTGTTACAAATCGAATCTACTATAGCTATGTTTTTCCACTTCAATTTTTGTAACATGATGTAAAAGATTCATAGAGCACTAAACTATACAACATGTAACTAAATTATTCCTGAAATAATGTTCTACTCGGCAGATATAAGCGTAATATATCCTAATATTCATATAATTGTATAAAATATCCAATACCTTGTACTGAAGATGAAACTCTACAGAGAATATACAAAACTGAATGAAATATACTAAACGGTCAAGTTATAGTAGAATAAGACGATCAATTCTCTACCATACCCAAAACATACATTAAAACCATGATTTACGAGAAAAATACAGCATGCAACCTACCAAACAACAAACATGAATAAGTTGCCATGACATGTGACTGATTTACATAACTGAAACCTATAGTAAATGATGTGGGCTACTTCTACACGGACACGCTATAGTATATGCAAATCTGATCTAAATTTTTATCCTACACAGTCCAGAACAAGGATAAAAATCCTATTTCTTTACCTATGGTAAAAACATCTAAATGATGCGATAACCGACCAGTAATGCCTGAAATAATGTGCTGCATGTAAGAAGCCAACCTAAAATATCCTAAACATTCTTATAACTGTATGAGATAACTATTCAAAATTCTGAAAACAATACAAATTCAGCATTTATCAATCGATCCTTAATATGTATACATAACACAATATTTTAACTTACGATAAATCCATATCGTTCAGCTACTCTTGCCATAGAGCATCCAACCGATACTTGCTATACACAAAATCGAGATAAGACGACTCGAATAGTCTACATACGCTTGATAACGGTCCATTTGGAACATGCGGATACAAGGTAACACCGATATATCAGGTTCGAAATTGGAAAGTGCGTTATGGAGTAGGCAGAATTTCGTAGCAAAGATGCTGCATCAACCCAAAATACAAACACCAGTCCGGCAATTACCAAACTAATAAACTGAACTATCCCTATAGATATTTAATGTATACATTTATA